>JAFLJL010001627.1:0-12500 GCA_018398815.1 Conus ventricosus | reverse complement strand
ACACACACACACACACACACACACACACACACACACACAGAGAAACACACACACATTCATCCACACACACACACACACACACACACACACACACACACACACACACACACACACCAGACAGACAGAGACAGAGAGACAAACAAAGAGAGAGAAAAAAAAATAGTCAAAGAGGGAAATAATCATATCGGGTTCCTTGGGAAAGACAAAAAAAAGAAAACACGCGCACGCACACGCTCTCACACCAGAGAGAAACAGACACAGAGACAGACAGACAAACAAAGACAGAAATAGGATACACGTCACCTTTCTTTGGAAAGAACACACACACCACACACACACACACACACACACACACACACACACACACACACTGATACACACACACACACACACACACACACACACCACACACACACACACACACACACACAACAACACACACACCACACACACACACACACACACACACACACACACACACACAAACACACAACACACTGAACACACACACACACACACACACACACACACACACACACACACACTGATACACACACACACACACACACACACACACACACACACACACACACACACACACACACACACACACACACACTGATACACACACACATTACCGCTCAAATGGGGTTTGCCCCTGCCACACTTCAAGCGCTGTCCCATCCACATCCGTGTCAGTACAGAACCCATTCTTTACATGACGACACCAGCACAACAGGTCAAGATGACTCACCCTCTTTTCGGGACATCCCGCCAGCCTCTGTATATAAAACAGCCGACCCTCGACAAGAGAGCGTACACGTCCATGAGAGCCTTCCTTCCGAGAACAACTTCGTCACAGGGAACACCCTCAAGAGCGTCCGGCCGACAGGACCAATTATCTCGACACCACTGAGAGAGTACTTTGGGGACCACAGGAATCGAGGAGCGAGCATACTGCAGACTCCATATACAGCCGTCTGTATCAGATTCACAGAGGGTCGTAAAACAAGACGCTCACTGGACAAAGAGTTTTTTCGGTGCGGCTGACGACGAGAGAGAAAGGTAAGCGTAACATTCACATGTTAAGGATCTGCGATACAAATAAGTGGATGTGTAATAGGAAATATGGAATGCGGGCACTACGGCTGTTTCTGCAGCTTAGACATGAGCATGTTATTTATTCATGTAGTTATTTATTTCTCTGTTCATGTATTTATTCTTTTTTTTTTTCAGGCATAGTTAATATTAGTGAATGTAGTGTTCATGTTGTTGGAACAGTTACGAACGAGCAGTCCTATTATTATCGTCCTCTTGTGCTGGCTCCCCACCTCGTTTCGGTTTCAGTTTAAGGCTTCGGTGGCCTTAGAGGAAAAGCGCTCGCCAAGCAAGCGAGAAGTCAGTGGTTCGAACTCCGTACGGGGTAAAGAACTTTTCACCGAATCAGTAGACCATTTGGGTGTGGTCTAGGCGCTAGTCTTTCGGATGAGACGATAAACCGAGGTCCTGTGTGCAACATGTTTTCTACGCACGTAAAAGAATCCACGGCAACAATAGAGTTGTCTTTGGCAAAATTCTGTTAAAAAAAAACAACAACACTTTAGTAGGTAAAAACATATACACACAGGCACTTTCCACGAAGTTGGAGTATAGCAGCCCTAACGGCGGGATAAAAAACGGTCATACACACAAAACTCCACTCCCTTTTGTTGAGTAGATGGGATTAATCCTTGCCAGTCTAAACAAGGAGTGTCCGCAGGAGTATCAGCCTGCGTACGCAGAAAGAAAAGAAAGTTTCAGTTTCATCAAGGAGGTGTCGCTGTGTTTGAACTGGTCCATATACGCTACACCACACCTGCAAAGCCACGAGACAACAGTGTGCATGATTTCCAGCTAGATGGCTAAGTAAATGAATAACTAAAAAGAGAAGATTTGAGAAGAGGGTCTCTGCACAAGAGTTAACAGATGCCTGCCCTTCGCTTTAGCCTAACGCCTGTGTGCATAGCTAACAATACTGTCTGGGCTACTGCTACAATGTGTGTGTGTGTGTGTGTGTGTGTGTGTGTGTGTGTGTGTGTGTGTGTGTGTGTGTGTGTGTGTGTGCGTGCGTGCGTGCGTGCGCGCGTGCGTGCGTGCGCGCGTGTGTGTGTGTGCGTGTGTTTATGTGCGAGTGTGCGCGCACTCACAAGTGCGATCTATGCGCATCATTGCCGTTTCATCACCTCAGCCGAGGATGTAGAAGTCATGTTTTCTCTGCACGTGCATCTGTTGGTTTGTCTGACGGTCAGCGAGATGACACAAGGACAGCAGCGCAGATTGCCACGAAACTTGATGGCAAGGTCCGACGGGGTCCGGCGACGAACCCGCTAATATTTTGATGAGGATTCAATTTTTTTCGTTTAATCTCCATTGACTTTAGTGTTGCGAGACAATGCGTTTCTTTTTTCGACACTGCCATTATATTTCTTTGGAGACAACGCGTAGACAACCCAAAGAAGAAAAAAAAGTGCGTTGATATCTACGAACTTGTAAGGAAAACAGTGCATTGATATCTACGAACTTGTAAGGGAAAAGTGCATTGATATCTACGAACTTGTAAGACAAAAAGTGCATTAATATCTACGAACTTGTAAGACAAAAAGTGCATTAATGTCTACGAACTTGTAAGGAAAAAGTGCATTAATATCTACGAACTTGTAAGGAAAATAGTGTATTAATATCTACGAACTTGTAAGACAAAGAGTGCATTAATATCTACGAACTTGTAAGGAAAAAAGAGCATTAATATCTACGAACTTGTAAGGAAAAAAAAAGTGCATTAATATCTACGAACTTGTAAGGGGAAAAGTGCATTAATATCTACGAACTTGTAAGGGGAAAAAGTGCATTAATATCTACGAACTTGTAAGGGAAAAAAGTGCATTAATATCTACGAACTTGTAAGGAAAAAAGTGCATGAATATCTAAGGAAAAAAGTGCATTAATATCAACGAACTTGTAAGGAAAAAAGTGCATTTATATCTACGAACTTGTAAGGGGAAAAGTGTATTAATATCTACGACGTTGTAAGGAAAAAAGTACATTAATTTCTACGAACTTGTAAGATTTGGTGCACATCCGAGAGTCGAGCATCGAATCGCCAAGATATCGTTCATAAGGCAAGGGAGCAGGCTGAGGTGGAAAAGAGAGAGAGGGGTGGCATGGAGAGGCAGGAGAGGGGGGGGGGGGGTGGAGCGTTCAGGAGGCAGAATTCTTTGTGGAGGACTTCTCTAGCTTAGCGAAAGCCCAAAGTGCCCCTTCTATAGTGTAGTATATTTGGCCAGTTTCTGTGTGTTAAATGAATTCTTTCGCCTTTCCTTTCTTGGCTTTTGCGTTGCCGTGATGGTCTGTTGGCACCAAACGTAACAGGTACACGTTCCTAAGGCGCATCAGCTGGTCCTGATTTCTGTTTCTGGTTGTTTGCTTTTCTTTCTTCTTCTTTTTTTTTTTGTTTGAGAAAAAAATTACTTGTGTTCCTTATTGTTGTTCGTTATATATAGTTACACGCGCGCACGCGCACACACACACACACCACACACACACACACACACACACACACACACACACACACACACTGATACACACACACACACACACACACACACACACACACACACACACACACACACACACACACACACACACACACACACACACACACACACACGCACGCACGCACGCACGCACGCACGCACGCACGCACAGAGAGAGAATGTGAAGTGCGAGCATGTGTGTGTGTGTGTGTGTGTGTGTGTGTGTGTGTGTGTGTGTGTGTGTGCGTGTGTGTGTGTGTGTGATACCTTTGCGATACCTTTTGGTTAACTCTTCACACGCGTCTGCAGGTTGATTTATCTGGTTGTTAGCAAAATTACACAGAAGTACCGAATCACCGAATGAAACTTGACAGAAAGATTAAATGTGGCCCAACATGACGACTTCTTTAAAGTTTGGTGAGGATCCGCTGTGCGAATCCGGATCAATGGGCTGTTCAGGATCCACTCGATCTCGGTGGAGGTCTGCACTCTAGTTCATAAAGTTTTGCTCTCTCTCTCTCTCTCTCTCTCTCTCTCTCTCTCTGTTCTCTCTCTCTCTCTCTCTCTCTCTCTTCTCTCTGTGTGTGTGTGTGTGTGTGTCACACACACACACACACACAAACAAGCATACGCACGCACGCATGCACGTACACACAGACACGCGCGCGCGCGCGCACAGAGAGAGAGAGAGAGAGAGAGAGAGAGAGAGAGAGAGAGAGAGAGAGAGAGAGAGAGAATGTTATCTGTATCATCGTTAAATTTCGGACTCCAATTTTTTTGCAGGTGCCGCAGACACAGCAATGGAATCCCGTCATATCTACTTCAAATTTCTCCTCTCAAGCCGACCCCCATCCCTGCTGCTGCTGGTCTTCGTCCTCTGTCAGCTGAGTGAGATGGTTCAGTGTGGACCGCCTTGCCCCGAAGAGTGCAGCTGCTTCGGTGACTTCATCACCTGCGACGGCTTCACCGAAGACACGCTCCGCGCCCTGCCCGGGAACGTGCAGACCCTGATCCTCACCAGAGGAACAGTCCGGAGCTTCCCGCAGCGCTTCCTCCAGCGCCTCCCCAGCCTGTCTTTCCTGGAAATCCAGCTCACCGACGTGGAGACCATCGTCAGCGGAACGTTCTCCGGGGTGAAGGGGCTGGATCAGCTCGCCTTTGTAGAATCTCGCGTGGGAACCATAGAGACGGGGGCTTTCCACGACGTGCAGAACGTGTCCCAAATTCTGATCTCCAACTCGGAAATCAGAACGGTGCAGCCGCGGGCCTTCTCGGCGCTGCATGACGTGGGAGAATTGAACATCTGGTCCAGCAGGATTGAGCAGGTGCGAGACAGAGCCTTCGAGGACCTGTCAGACATCGAGTCGTTTGCTTTCTATCAGAACAACGTGACGGCCTTGGGATCGAAGGCTTTCCACAAAGTCAGAAACCTGGGCAAAGTGGATATACGCCAGAACAGCTTCGAGGATTTCCGAGCGGTCGCTGTGCTTCCTCTGACGGCCGCAAGCAGAGAGTCGAACGTATCTTCAAACGCCATGTCGTGTGAGTGTAGCAGTGTCCGGGCCTTCCACCGCCCAGAGTTGCTTCAGTTCCTGCAGTCACAGACCTGCACCATGCCAGGAACGGGGGCGGTTTTCACACTCTCAGAGTGAACGTCACTGAGCTGTGCCTCAATCAACCCGAGACAACGACCCCTCCACCCACGAGTTCACCCGAAACCCGCTCAACAACACTCAGCCGGGTGATTAACCAGCGATCCAGCTCTACGACGTTGACAGGAACCCAGACACACTCCTCCTCAGACGCTCCAACGACATCCCTCAAGCCCACCACAAGTTCGTACCCAAAGCCTCAACAATCTTCGTCTACACAGGAGGTTAGCGGGGGAAATGCCCTGGAAACAACGTCACCCGTCTCTACCGCATTTTCCTCCAGCGCAGATCCGAACTCGATGCCCTCCACAGTTTCTCGTTTTCCTGACGTCAGAACCGACCACGTTTCCGGCATCACGGCTTCAGATTCACACCCAGAGGACAGAACCCGAAATGGCGGACTATCGGTCGACTCGTCCAGCCCGAAAAAACGGGGTCATTTCAGGAAAACAGACTTCTCTTGTCCCTCTTCTGGTTCCATTCATCGCTGCCTTGTTCGTGTCCTTGCAAACTACGTCAACAGCTGTGGAGCACACACAGTGAACAATGGAACGAAACTGAGGGTAATTTGGAACCAAAGAGCGATTGTTGGAAAGCCAAGTGGCAAGTCAGCGAAAACACGCCGGCTGGACAGGATAGGAGTCTTTGTGTGCTCATAACACTGAAAAAAGTGGAGAGGAAATCTTGAAGAAATTTAAAGATTTTGTTTTCTTTTTTTTTTTTTTGGGGGGGGGGGGGGGGGCGGAGGGGTGGGGGGGTTAACGGTTTTACTTTTGTACGTGAATTTTTCATTTGTTTCTGATTTTTTACTTTTAATTCAGATCTCCTCAACAATTTTTTTCCCCGAGTTAAAGACAGCATCGTGTAAACCCCACATCCCAGGTGAATTGTACAGTTTTTAGAAAACGGTGGCATGCCGTGGCAGAGAACATTGCAACACTTCTCTCGTTTTGAATGTTGGACGAACATTTCTTAAACATGTCATTCAGCGACAGAACATTGCAACACTTCTCTCGTTTTGAATGTTGGACGAACATTTCTTAAACATGTCATTCCCAGCGACAGAACATTGCAAACTTCTCTCGTTTTGAATGTTGGACGAACATTTCTTAAACATGTCATTCAGCGACATACAACCAAGCTTAGGACGCAGGCATATTCTGTCTGTGAATTTGACAGTTGTATAAAACCGCTGTGTGGTTCTCAGAGAGAGAGAGAGAGAGAGAGAGAGAGAGAGAGAGAGAGAGAGAGAGAGAAAGAGAGAGAGAGAGAGATGTCCGATTATTTATCATTTATTATATTAGCTGGCAGCTTATTTACACGATGCCCCACACAAGCAAAGCATAACACACACATACACATACACACACGCACACAGACACATACATTCGCGCACGCGCACACGCACACACACAGACACACACTCGCGCGCGCGCGTGCACACACAGACACACGCACGCACACACACAACACACACACACACACACACACACACACACACACACACACACACACACACACACACACACACACTACGCAAATTAACACCAGTTTGCTAGAAGACAAAACGTTCTCGCCACATTTTTCGATATCAACAAGGCATTTGATCAAGTTTGGCATGATAGGCTTTTACATAAATTAAAAACTATAGGTCTCTCTGGTCATATTTTTAAATTTGTTAAAACATTCCTGACCAACAGAAGTATTCAGACAAGAATAGGTCATACTTATTCATCCAAAAGATTACTAGATATGGGTATCCTCAAGGCTCTGTGATCGCCCCTCTTCTCCTTAATATTTTAACTAATGATTTACCTAAATACATTTTAAAAAAACTTTAACTTGATTCAATATGCGGATGACATCTGCTTATGGTTGAACGCCACATTAAAAAAGAACACATCAAAAAGATCTGTTAACTACATTAGAAGAATATATCAAAAAGAGTTAGACAAACATTGCGAACTTCATGTCTGATAATGGCTGTCGGCTGAAAAATCCGTATATTGTTATTTGATGCAGGTGGGTCTGCTCACAATACTCCTAACTTCAAAGTACATAATACCACATTGAGCTACACTTCTGAGATTAAATTCCTTGGTGTGCATCTTATGTCAAATCTTTTCTTGGAATTTTCACTTGGAACACATAAAATCAAGCGAGAAAATCTTTTAATCTGCTCAAAGTTATAAGCAAACAAAGTTGGGGCCAGGAAACAAAAAGTTTAATGGATCTTTCTTCTGCTTTAGTTAGATCCAAATTGTCATATGCACAAGAGGTCTTTTTTAGTGCTCCTAAGTACTTATTAAAAAAGCTTCAGTGTATAGACTCTAAGGCATTCAGATTAGCCCTTGGTGTTCCATTTCATGCTTCAGCTTTAGGAACATACCATGAAGCTGGTGTCTTACCTCTTGATGACCATCGTGAACTAGCCTGTGCTAAGTACATTCTTCGCTGCTCAACTATTCAAAGTGCTAACCAAACGGAACTGGATATGAGGTCTGATGTAGACTTTCCTAAACGTGCTAGAAACATTCGAGCCACTAAAACGATACTTACATATTCTTCTCACTTGTTGACAAATTCAGGTATCAATCATAAAAAGCTTGCTGTGCGTTTTCCCATAAGACCCGTACCAAACTGGGAGCTCTTCAAACCAAAATTTGATTATAACTATACTACTATATCTAAAACTGATAACATTAATATTCTAGCTTGCGAAGCAAAATCACATATCAATGATTGTTATCGTAACTTCGTAAAAGTCTATACTGATGGGTCTCTATTAAACAATAATGCTGGTTGTGGCTTTGTCATTCCATTTTTAAAAATTGAGAAGTCCTTTCATCTTGGGGCAAATCTGTCTATTTTTACAGCCGAACTTATACCAATATTAATGGCCATAGAGTACATAAATGATTTATCATTTGACTGTTATGGTATTCTCTTCTGTGTAGATTCTAAGTCAGTTCTTCAAGCTTTAGAATCTACAAATTCAAAAAATCGTGCTGAAATCGTATCAGAAATTAAAATACTTATTCACAACCTTATGTCAAGAGGTATAATAGTTATTTTTTGTTGGGTTCCTTCCCATTGCTTCATATCCGGAAATGAATGGGCTGACAGGATTGCTCGAGCAGGTGCAAACAATTCTGACAATACGGCTACTATTATGTTCCCTTGAGCTTACATGAAGGATATTCTCTCTTACAAAGAGCCTCTTTTGAAAAATTTGAGGAATACTACAAAGAAAGTGTTCCCCCCCCGAATACATAAACCCGGCTCTTCTATACTTTGTTCTACGAGCTCTTGAGCAAGTAATCTTTTAAAAGGGCTTCCTCAGTAAATCCAGTAAACCGTAATACAAACATAGGATTATATCCAAGACACAGTAAACAACTTGTCTCCTTATTATTTCGGTTAAAAATAAATGTATTCAGAACAAAATATGTCAAGAATATTCGATGTGCTTGCGGCGCCCTTGATAATTGTACAACAACACACGTTCTATACTTTTGCCCCTACTTTGATTCCGATTTGTCAGAATTTAGAAAGGATGCTTCAAAGTGCATATTCCCGGAAACCATGTCTCTCTTAAATTTTGTACGAATTCTTATGTTAAGCCCAGTTGGCTCAATCCTGTAATTGCTGTTTCATGATCTTATTTGTTGTACAGTTGTTTGTTTTTACTTTTGATGTCTTTTTTTTTTTTTTTTTACAGTTTAATTCTTATTGGAGTTTCTCCTCATCACACATACACGCACACACGCACACACACGCACGCGGGCGCGCACTCACGTACACACGCTGCACGCACACACGTACGCACGCTGCACGCACACACTCAAACACACACACACACACACACACACACACACACACACACACACACACACACACGCTCAAACACACACACCTTGTCTAATATCACATTTTGTGAAAAGACGTTAAATTGAAGAACAACAACACACACACACACCACACACACACACACACACACACACACACACACACACACACACAAAACAAAAACAAAAAGGAAAAAACAAATACGGACATAAATCAACAGTAGTCCCACAATGAACATAAACATAGCAACAAACACATTAGACAACGATCAGCGAATAAAAGATAAACAGAAACAAACATTTCAACACAAACACACACAAACACGTGGGAAGGGGGGGGACGGGGGAGGAGTGTCATTCCCTCCCTTCTTCGCTGTATTCTTGTCCACAGCATTTCCCCTTTTACCCTCCCCAACCCCCTCTCTCTCTCTTTCTCTTTCTCTCTCTTTCTTTCTTTCTCTCTCTCTCTCTCTCTCTCTCTCTCTCTCTCTCTCTCTCTCTCTCACACACACACACACACACACACACACACACACACACACACACACACACACACACATTTCTTTTTGTTCACAGTTGACGCCTTTAAAACAAAACAACAACAACAACAACAACAACAACAAAAAACGTTTTGTATGTGTGAATGCGCGCGTGCGCACAGGCACGTATGTCTCACTAAACAGGCATGTGGAAATCTATTCAAACAAAAATGAGAGGCGAGCGGGATGGGGGGGGGGGGGGGGGGGTGGAGGTCTGGACACTGAGGACCAACCATTCCCATCTCTCGTCCCCCGCCTCCCCCCTCCCCCCTCCCTGCCTTACTGTGCATCATGACAAACCCACAGAGATGCAACCTGCTTCAGGTCACGCATTGCCTGGTTCTTCTTGAATCGCGTGGGACACCATGCGGTGTCTGTCCGAGTCTCTACCGGGTCATTATTCAATGCGGCTAGGTGGCTTTCGTTTGATAGGTTGATTGGTCGGTTGTTGTTGCATGTCATTGTTTTGTTGTTTTCCGTGATGGCACCGAGCAATCACATTAAAACAATGGGAGACTTCTAAACTACAGCTAGAGAAGTTTGTCAAACGTGATGAAGATTTTGTTTAGATTGAAACTTGGCAAGCCGAGGAGAAATGGGAAGTGGGGGGAGAGGAGGGGAGGGGGGGGAGGGGCGAGGGCAAAAAGACACTTTCGTCCCCAGCCCCCTCTCCGATTTTTCGTGGTGGGTTACGCGCCCTCTCTTGCTCTCCCTCCCCTCTCGGTTACTACGCCAGTATAGATAGATAGACAGACAGACAGGCGGGATAGATAGGTAGACAGACAGATGCACTGATAGAGAGATGAATAAGTTTCATAGCTGTTCCAATAAAGAGATCCTAATTGGGGCAGTGACTCAATAAAACAAATAAGTCGTAAGTAGCATTCATATTCGTGCGATTCAGCTTGCTCAGATCTGGTTCGCACAGAAATCTGACCTAGGGCCAGGGACAGACAAAGAAAGGAAGAAAGCGAGGAGAGCGGACAGTTTCAAGGGAATTCTGATGACAAATAACTTTGCTAGGTGACCGGGTCATGAACTTCGGAAGAATTTACCAAGAAACGCCGCGAGTTCTGGTGCTCATCGTGACTCATCAGTCAATGACTCCTCACTACTCATCCGACACGGAGACGATTTAGTAATGCACTCACGTGATTTTCGTAATACTCAAAATCGTCAGGAAATGCGGTTGGCCGCGATGGCCAGCGTTCCTAACATCCACCGCTGTAGGAGAAGAAACGTCAGTAAACAGGAAAAGTGTTACGTGACGTCTGCTTCGTTTCGTTACCGTGGTAGTTTTTGGAATGACATCTGCTTCGTTCCATTAGCATGGTTGTTTTTTGAATTACCGAGGGGTTGGGGTGGGGTGGAGGAAACATTCGAGGAAGTTCTTGATCAGTGAATAAGCGTGGCGCCGGTTCTGCTAGCCTAATCGACTTGCATGTGCAATACTACAAAACGAACGAAGGGAAGAAACCGGCAAATGTTTGATCATAAATGTTTGATTTAAGTATTGTTGTCATGCATGCTTCGATACAACTATGAAATGGTAAAGTAATGAAAAGAATGGCGGAAGGAGGCGGGAAAAAGGTGAAAGGAGTGGTAGTACCATCTCCGAAGGGGGGGGGGGGGGGGGGGTGGTAGTACCATCTCCGAAGGGGGGGGGGGGGGGGGGAGTGGTAGTACCATTTCCGAAGGGGGATTTGGAATTGTACAGCATTCTTTTGATTCTAGTTCATTTTCGTGTTTATGTTTTGTTTTGTTTATAGACTATTCTTCCTGCTTTTTTCCCATCACTCGTATGCCTGCTGTAATCTCCGTCCGTTTCCCCAGCATATCTGCGTAAAGGTAAACGATTTGATTTCCCCTGTTTTCGCTATAAACTGGCAGCTACTGCTTGTTGAATGATTAAACGTTCATTGTTAATACCATTGACAGAGAGAGAGAGAAGGGAGGAGATTGCGGGAGGAGAGGGGGCAAACTGTGCTTGGAAAAGAAAACGCGATTAGCGACATCTTAGTCGGTTTGCAACTTCTTACTTATTACACGTTCTCTGTTATTACCTATTATCAACTCTGCCGGGCTTGTCCCGTCCTGTCCCCCACCTCAGCGCCACATTCCCGTCTCCATCCACCAACAGGAAAGGTCTGTTTGGATTCAAGGCTCGTATCCGCGTGCGATCAGAAAGGGGAGTGTAGAAGAGAAGTGAGGGGATAAGGGAGATAGAGAGAGAGACAATGGAGAGTGGAGGGAAAGCAGTTTCGGTTCTCCCAGGTCAAGCTAGTCGTATCTATTTGAAAGAAAGTTCGCCCGTCGTCCACTGGCCTGTCACCAAAACATGCCCATCCATAGAGCGTAAAAGAACTTCACCGTGGTCCAGTCCTATATTCTGAGTTGAATAATTTCGCCCTGTTATAACTGGTTAAAAAGGTTGAATTTGTATAGCCTAATGGTCGCACGGGGGTAGTGAACTGTTACAGATTCACCGTGTCTACAGCACCGCTGTATGGAAGACGGAACCCATTCCTATCCTTCCGCCGCCTTAACTGTCCCTGAACTGAATCAAGTAGGCCACTGGGTGGGCAGATTTTTTTTCTCCTTGAAAACCCGATCTCACAAGAGCTCTACACAGTCGAACGCACTTGCAAACAATTTGAGGATGGGCCCCCTTATCATAGCAGACCACGTTTATTTTATTTGACGTTTTCATTTCAGATTTATTCGCTTTCAACTGTGCTTTGAAATTTTTATTCCAGTCACAACATTTACGATGCATTGTATTGTTGTTGTTTTTTTTTCCTTTTTTTCTCTCTTTGCTTTTTTTTTTTTTCTTTTACTGTGCAAAAAGCGTGGCTGTCGTATTCGCTTCATTTATTCTTGCTTATTCGT
>JAFLJL010001626.1:30000-34429 GCA_018398815.1 Conus ventricosus | reverse complement strand
TGAAATAGGGATGCGCTTCCTCTTTTTGGGGGGATGATTTTTGAAAAAGCCATATTGAGTGAATTTGTGTTTCATCCCTCCCTTACCCCCACCTTGGAGTCCAACTAAGGGGCCAGGGCCAAGAACCATGTCTTGACCCCTTCAGGCATCGGGAGAGACATACGACAAGCAGAAGCAACCAACCCTATCCCCCTGATCATGCTCAACTCCGGGAACAGAGAGCTGAGCACTGCAGGGGTTTACTTGGCCAGCTGGGGAACTGCCCGTCTTGACCCAACCCCAAGAAGGGGAGCCGATTAGTACACCCGGGCCAAAGTGTACTCCCTGTCTAGGAGAGGTCCGAGCCAAAGTGATGTGTTGAGAGCGCTGGCTCTCTCAATCACCAGGATCTCATTCCCCTCCGACACAGGTCGCACCGCACGGCAAACGCGGCGGATCTTAAGGAGACCACAGAGAGAAAAGGAGTGTGGAAAAGAAGACTTGAAGGGGAGACGAAGATAGAAAAGGGCCAAATAAGGGAGGCAGAAAACAAGAAAAGGAGAAAGGCGGGTTACTGTTAGTCAGGATCCTCACCCTTAGCCTATCTGACATGGGAAGCCCTACCAGGGGCATCAACTCCTTACCACGTTACGCTTAGGCCAAACAGCATCTGCACCTCTCAGGCCTAGAAGCAGTGTGAAAAAAACAGCCTATCTCCAAGTATTGATGCCCCCGCCAGCAAAGCCTAAGGGATCACTGGACCACGCAAACCCTCCGACCACGACAAGGTCGCAACCCCCGGAGGGGACATGGAGCAAGACCACAAGGACGATGAGGCATTGATCAACAGTGTTGGACAGCCACTGCGAAGAGGTCAGATGCTCCATGTTAATGCAAGGACAGGAAATAACTTTCCAAATAGACAAGTGCTCATTTGTAAACATGATACCAGCGAAGTTTGCAAACCACACTGAAGCAACAGACAAAATCATGAAAATGTGGAGCCACATACCACTGAAACCTGTTGGCAAGACCAGGCAAACTACAACCAATCCAAAGAACAAAACAAGTATAAACAATTGACTTCATCGTGTTTGAGGACAATTTCACCCCACTGCGTGGCCTACAAACATCACAAGACATGGGGTTAGTCAACATACAACGGGACAATTTCATGCAAGTTGCCTAGCCCCATCCCTCGTCCACAGCTGGAGAATATGAGGATGTTTTGGCGGGACACGTGGAAAACTCCCAGGCCTTCAGGACCTTGAAGTTGATCCACTGGTGAAACCAGTCATCATGACTGACAGACATACACCAACTGAAATCATTAAAACTGCAGAATAGATCAGAAATGATAATTGAAATTAGCTGTTTAATTCATGCTCTCTCTATACAAGGCACGGCAATTACTTTCTGCTGGATACCGTCACACTGTTCGTTTTATTATAACGACAAAGTAGACAGAGCTGCAAAACAAGGTGCAAAATGTAGTTCAGAGTCTCTCAGGATGGATTTTCCGCTTACGGTTCAAGAACAATATAGTATAGTGGAATCTTTTGCTTGGAACCATTTCCAGAATTCCCTCAAAAAGTCTCACAAAAAGCTTATTTACACAGATTTTAGTATTGCAAACTTAAAAACACACTCCCACATCAGCAGGAAGTTATCGTCCCTTATGTATAAGTGGAAAGTCGATGCTTTTACAACAAAATTAGTAAAAATGCCTCATGTGTTTGTGAACAGAGCATCACAGTTGATCATATTATCTCATGTGCCGCTATCAAACAATTTATACCCATACTTTCTACATATACTATTACAAATATTTTCGAATCACCAGCATTAACCTATGAATTCTTTTTGTCTTTATCAAAGAGTCCAATAAGTAAGTACTTATAGTTTCTTACATTTATTTACTCATACTTATGAGGTTACTTTTAAGTGAGTCAATCATTAACCTACTTCTAAATTTACATAATATATACGAAAGGACCATCCTTATCCGTCCCCTACCTCTCACTGTACTCTCCCATATCAAAACCATTTGTAGCTTTCTAGCTTTATCATGAGGGTTTTGTTTGACTGTTTTCATTGACGTAGGGATTTTTTTTTTTCGTCTAATATCACATAGAGTGGATAGACGTTAAATTTGAAACTAACTATCATACACCAATATCTCTACGACCACAGCTCAAACTTGAAGTGAGACAGAGGGGCAGGTTGGCTCTTACTGGGATGAGTATGTTTTGTTTGTGTCCCTTTTAACCAGCTTCATCCAGTCAATAACCCTCTTCACTGCATCTTCCCCTCCCACCCCCATCTTTCCTGCTAAGACAGAGCCAGTTGCCTCTTTCCGGAGTGAGTATAATGTCTTGTTTCAGAGTTCCTTTTCATCCGACTTCATCCCGTCCTCGGGCCTCCTCACCGCTTCTGCCTTCCTCTCCCCCAAAATAACCCCTGTGACAGAGAGAGAGAGAGAGAGAGAGAGAGAGAGAGAGAGAGAGAGAGAGAGAGAGAGGAGAGAAGGGGGGTAAGGTAAGGTAAGGTAAGGTAAGGTAATGTTGCTTATAGCCCAGCCGGCCGCAAAGGGCCATATCAGGGCTGTCACCACGTTAAAATCAGTTCACAAGTCATCCCCCCCCCCCCCCCCAAAAAAAAAAAAAAAAACCCAAAAAACACCAACAACAAAAAAAACTTAACACATCTCTTTAATTTAAAATACAGACAGACGGACAGAGATAAACACGACAGGCGTGTATACGTATGTATTTGTGCGAGTGCGTGCATGTTTGCGTGTATCTGAGTGGGTGTTAGTGCATGCGAGCGCGTGCATGTATGTTTGTGTATGTGCATGCGCGAACATGTTTGTAAGTGTGTGCGTGTAGGTAAGGCAAGGTAATGTTGCTTTAGCCCAGCCGACCGCAAAGGGCCATAATGTTAACTCGTATTATATCATTAACATCATTGATTACCTTATCATAATTGTATCAGCTACAGAAATATTTCCTTCTTTCTGCGAACCAGCAGTGTGTGAAATTACCTTCCATCCGAAGCAAAAAATGCGCTCTCACAGGGAAGTTGAAATCCAGGTTCGAAATCCTAACCTCCCGCCCCCCATCCCCCACCACACACACACACACACACACACACACACACCTGCCGACCTACGTCCTCCTCCCCCAAGCATCCCTATATCCCATTCTCTCCTATCCTCCCCTCCTCATGCTCAGCCCAACTATTCAGTGCTTATCCCCCTGCAGCCTTGATACAATCTGCAGTAAAAACCACAAACCTCACCAATATATATGTCAGAACCGTTAAAAAGATGAACTTACATGGTCAAGCGATTGAAAAAAAAAATCAGACAGACGGACGGACAGAGACAGACATTATGCACTCGACCAAACCTTCATCACTTTCTTCCAGTGAGTCTTCACCACGGAATCTTGAGGGAAGTTTGAAAGCTTGCGTGGCCTTATCAGTCGACGTCAACTGCTCCAGGGTGGTGGCGTTTGTCTGACCTCGGCACGCTCCGTCCGCCAAACCCGTGGTGAAGGTGAACGCTGCGCAGTCGTGTCTTTGTAGACAGTGAGAGAGACAGTCGATGGGACTCTTGGCTGCAACAGTGAAGGCCACGTTTTCGTGAAAGATCAACCCTGTGGCTTCAGGTACCTGGACAGCGTAAACGCACTGGACGTAGCCATTGACCTCTGCGTTGCTCAGAGATATCGCCAAAAGATATGTTGCCAAAGTAACAAGTTTCATTTTGGTAGAGAGTCTTCGTCACCGACGTAAAATACCACTGTTAAGAAATAAGCACGTTCACCTTCAATCGTAATGAAGGTTTTGCATATTGTGAACCAAGGTGCAAAAAATGATGATCGTTACGAGACAATGTTGATTTAGATCGAGGACTATCTTCTTTTTTCTAATTTGATTTTAAATGTGCTTCTGGCGTTGTAATAAGCCCAATATCTACTGTCTCTATATTATGTCACATCACCTACTCATTCTTAACATCTCCGCCGAGTTGAGAGGTCTTTGTCTTCTCCTCGCTCAAACACGTGTAAGCTTTGGTCGGCACAGACAAACGCCACATTTTCGGCAGATATTCACAGAAAAATCCACAAAATGACTGACAGCTTAAATATAAACTACAGGGACCCGAGCCAGTTCTGACCGAGGTTCCTGCCGACAGCCGTCGGGCCACCAGCTATTGTGTGCGATGCGGCGAAGTAAGGACAGTGTACGGCGACAGAGGCAGCGCCAGGCCCTCCTATGGCTGAGCTTCCAGAGGCTGAGTTGCTGGTTAGCTGCAATACCCGGTCTGGTGCTCTGCTCTTTCCTGCTTGTTTCCGTCCTTCCCATAATCCTCTCTGAATAGGGAAGAGAAGGGAGGGAGAATGAGGGCATAGGGTCGGGTGGGGGCTGTGAGGGAAATGATTTA
>JAFLJL010001626.1:0-25000 GCA_018398815.1 Conus ventricosus | reverse complement strand
GTTGAACATTTCACCCATGCAGGTTGTAGAGTTAAGCGGAACACTTCAGGAAGTTCCAAGTGGACAGATTTCATTTGTACCCCGTTCGTCAGAATGGCTTCCACCTGATATAGAGATAGTTTCGGCTGAAATCAGGTCAGACATACCAGAAGCTGGACTTAGAGTACATGTGTGTGTTAAAAACTGTTCAACCACAAAAAACAGCGTCCATATCTAGCCATGATGTTTTAGCTGAATTTCAGTTAAGTGGGGGTAGTCATGTTGGGCGTACACTTGAAGTTCTAATTGGTCCATCCTGTGAATCTTTGGTTCGTATCAATGATGTTGAGACAACCTGTTTAGTTGATAGTGGTTCCCAAGTTACCATTATTTCAGAAACCTTCTACAGACAGCATTTGGGGAATGTACCATTACAACAAATAGATACTGTGTTAGATATCACTGGTGCTGGTGATCAGAATGTGACTTACCTTGGCATAGTTCAGGTAAACATACAGTTACACAGAGATGTGAGTGGAACTGAAAAGACAGTTGAGACATTAGCCCTTGTGTGTCCTGACACTCGTGTGTCTGCCAGAGTACCTATTATCATAGGCACAAACACACTGCATGCACTCCAGAGATTATGTGGGCGTCCTACCTCGTGGCCTTGGCAAAATACATCACAGATTAGGTGTGAGGCAGTTTTTGCATTTCAAGAGGCATCCATGGCCGCACAAAATGGTAGATTGTGTCCTGTACGTTTGTTAAGTAATGATGTGTCTGTACCACCTCATTCAGCTGTGGATGTTAGGGGTGTTGTGCGACAAGGACTTTCTGTTTCACTGACTAGAGATGCAGTATTGGTTCAAGAACCAACAATGGACAAGTTACCAGATGGGATGACTATACTCAGTGGTAAGACTCCTGTGAACACCCTACCACGGATCAGGGTCACCCTGGTGAACAATACAGATTCAACAATTAGCGTCAAAAGAAAACAAATCATTGCTGACCTGTTCACAATTCAGTCAGAATATAACTTGTCAAGTTTGTTACATAATTTGAATGAACATGTGCAAGGTGACACTGACAATGACACCAAGGACAGTGGTGAAAGTGCGACATGCAATTCGACATCAGCTGAAGTGAAATGTGATGACATGTCTGACTTTGCTTCCAGGTTACAATTTGGTGAGAATGTTGATTTGGGGTGGAAGGAAAATTTTACAAAGCGATTGTTGTCTTTGCTGATGTGTTCAATTTGCAGGAGTTTGATATAGGCAAGATAGATTTTGAGCATGACATTGAGCTTACTCCAGGTCCACCTATCAGACAAAGGCCTAGACCCTTACCTCCTCAGGACCTGGAAGAGGTTCGACAGCATGTCCAAAGCTTGCTAGATGCACAGATTATCAAACCTTCAACCAGTCCGTTTGCATCACCAATAGTTCTGGTTAGGAAGCGTGACGGTTCATTGCGCATGTGTGTTGATTATCGAAAGGTCAATGCTAGAACTGTGAGAGACAGCTATGCGTTACCAAAAATTGAAGATCTCTTTTTGACACTCAGTGGAGCAAAGTACTTCTGTAGTCTTGATCTGTCCAAAGCATATTACCAAATTCAACTCACGGAACGAGCCAAGAAGATTTCTGCGTTCACTACACCTTTCGGGCTGTATGAATTTGAGCGGCTAAGTTTTGGGTTAGTTAATGCTCCCATGACTTTTCAGCGAATCATAGAGCGTTGTTTTGCGGATATGAATCTTGCGGATCTCATCATCTTCTTAGATGATATTCTGGTACATGCCAAGACTCTACCTGAATTGGAGGAGCGGACAGTGAAGGTGTTGGAGAGGCTCAGAAAGTTCAAACTGAAGCTTGACCCAAGCAAGTGTGTTTTCGGTGCTAGAGAAGTAAAGCATTTGGGCTTCATTATTTCGGAAGGCAAAATTTGTCCTGATCCAGACAAGATCGCTGCGGTAGCTACGTGGCCAAAACCAACCACAGTGAGGGAACTGAAGAGTCTGATTGGTTTTGCAGGATTCTATCGGCGGTTTATTCCAAACTTTTCCAGCCTAGTAAAGCCTTTGAATGACCTAACCATCGGTATATTACCGCAAAAGAACAAAACAGGGAAAAAGAAGCCGGGTACCCTCAGCTTGTCGTCTGATATCACCAGTATGTGGGGTGAGAAACAAGATGCTGCTTTTCAAGCCGTCAAAGATGCATTCACAAGCGATTTGGTATTAGGGCTGGCTGACAAGCGGAAACCTTTCTTCCTACATACTGATGCTAGTGGTTATGGACTAGGGGCTGTGCTGTACCAGGAAATTGATGGGAAACAAAAGGTCATTGCATACGCTAGTCGAGGTTTGAATCGCTCTGAACAGAACTATCCCGCACACAAGCGAGAATTTCTCGCGTTTAAAGTGGTCAATGTCAGAAAAGTTCCATGATTATTTAATAGGGTCGAAAGTTACCGTCGTTACAGATAACAATCCTCTGTGTTATGTGCTGAAAAACGCTAAGCTAGATGCTGTGAGTCATCGTTGGCTAGCTACATTGTCTTTGTATGACTTTGATTTGGTCTACAAGCAGGGTGCAGCACATGTTGATGCTGATGGGTTGTCACGGAGGCCACAAGAACCTCCAGATGAGGACAAAGAATACAAGGAGACATTGGGGAAAGTAAGCTTTCTTGTTGGATAAGGCTCGGGAGTTTGATGGGCAAATACCTGAAGTGGTCACACATGAGGCAGTTATGAGTATCATGAGTGCAAAAGGGGTTGGTGTTCAGGCTCATTGTTTCAAACAATCTGTCCATGGTTCCAGAATCTTGAGTGAGGGTGTTGATTCAGTCAGTTTTGTTCCAGCTATTGAGGTTATAGCGAAGGACCCCAATGCCATTCCTAGTGATATCTTAGAACCAGAGGGAGATTTCATGTCTCTTACTCCCCAGGATTGGCAGAGATTGCAACAGCAAGATCACTGTATAGCAGCGTCTGTGAGGCGTTGCGGAAACATGTTGCTCTAGACATTACAGGGCCAGAAACCAAAGTTTTATGCCCGTGAAATGAAACGTCTGGTGTTAGAGCAAGGAGTGTTGTACAGGAAACTTGATATAGATGGGTCAGTGCGGAATCAGATCGTCGTTCCCCGTACATTGCGCCAGAGGGCCATGAAAGGTGTTCATGATGAGCTCTATCACACACATTTCGAGGACTCGATCAAACATGCCAGGATGAGATTCTTTTGGCCTTTTATGGCCACAGACCTTCAAAGGAGGATTAAGAGGTGTGAGCGCTGCGTTAGAAGTGGAGCCCAGGCACAGAAGGCACCCATGTCCACCATTGTGACTTCTTACCCCCTTGAGCTGTTGTCGATAGACTATCTCACTGTAGAAGTCAAGGGACAGAAGCAGAACATTCTAGTGATTCTTGATCATTTTACCAAGTACGGCCAGGCAATCATGACCAAAGACCAGACTGCTCGGACTGTTGCAAAAGCTTTGTGGAATGAGTTCTTCTCAGTGTATGGTTTTCCTTCTCGCATATTGTCAGACCAAGGTCGTGACTTTGAGTCGAGGCTAATTCAAGAATTGTGCTCTGTGGCAGGTATACAGAAATGTAGGACCACTCCCTATCACCCCAGTGGCAACCCAGTCGAGAGATGGAACAGGACATTGTTGGGTCTGATTCGGGTTTTGGAGATTGATCAGAAGAAGGATTGGAGGAGGCATTTGAAGTCGGTTGTACATGCGTACAATTGTTGCATACATGGCAGTACAGGATTTTCTCCTTACTATTTGTTTTTCGGAAGACATCCCAGGATCCCGTAGACTTGGCTTTCGGATCGACATTGGGAAAGGGAAAGGAAAAAGTCCTAGTCAGTATGTTGAAAGTCTGAAAGAGAGCCTGAGGGATGCGTACAGGAAGGCCGCAGAACAGATGGAAAGGTCTGCCCAGAAAAACAAGGTCCGGGATGATGTAAGTTCTCATGCTGCTTCTTTGGAGGCGGGAGACAGAGTTCTTGTGAAGAAATTGGGACCACGCATTCAGTCCAAAGTGGATGATCGTTGGGAGGAGGGTATCTTTGTTGTCCTGGAAAAGAGGCAAGGGTGGCCAGTATAAAGTTGTGCAGAAGGAAAATGGTGAGGACCGAAGAGAACTCTTCACCGTAATTTGTTGCTTCCTGTTGGGGCACTGGGGTGGACACAGCAGCCTGTTCCAAGAAAAGAAAATCAAGAGAGTGAACGGAAGAAATTGAGGAAGGTTCAGGAAAAATCTGAATTGTCTGACAGTGAGGAGGAGCAGTTTCCGAATCTGCAGATCAAAGTTGAGTTGGGAGAGGGGCGAGGTCTGGGGCATGATGCACCAGAATTTGTTCCAGGAATCTCCACAGGTGACCAAGCTGTGTCCACAGGACCAGTCAGTCAGGATCAGGATAAGAGAGGGGAAATGTCGCAGTCTGTCGGCATAGGTCCAGATGTTGTTGTAGACCACGCAGGGGGTCTAGAGGACGGGGAAGATGATGCGCATATTCAGTCCAACACAGGGGGTGGAATCTCAGCTGTTGGATATGATGATGATGATTTTTCTGAAGAGGAAGCCGAAGAGTTGACTGAAAGTGAATCTGAGGATGTCCCTCAGCAAGCTGGGTTGCGTCGGTCAAGTCGCCACATAGACCTGTGGATAGGTTGAATCTTATGCACCAGTGTGCTGGTGGGAAATCCGTTCATGTGGCAAAATTGAGCGATATTCGTTGCAAGATGCAAAGTTTTTTGGATTTGGGTCATATGATACCACCACCAAGTTTGTTGCATTGTGTCATTGGGGCGGTAGCCGAACTGTCCGCTGAGATTGAGAGTTTGTGGGAGGTCATGGAAAAGGATCCAGAGGGCCATGTGTAATTGGTTGTGGAATTATTGTTTTCTCATTTTATGTTAAAATGGGGTTAAAATAATATCCAGCAGTTTTTGATGTTGGGTTGAAACTGTATCGTTAAGTTTTGAGGAAAGAAGAAAAAATTATTGTTAGTTTGACTCTGACAGTTGTCAGATTATGTAAATGATCAGAAAATGGTTTTGTGCTTTAGTATGAATGACTGAAAATGTTTTTGTACTTCAATGTAATCTTGAAGGAAAAACATTTGTTCTTTTTCCCAGGGTAAGTGTAGTACTCTGTAAAACTACTACAGAATGGATTTGTGTTTTAAAAATACAGAATGCTATTTTTGTTGTTTTTCATGCTTTTTAATGGTGGTTGCAAATTATTCAAGTAGCGGTGTTTTTTCCAAGCTCACAGAATATTTTTTCGTGGAGTTCTCTCCTTTTGACCGTAGTTTATTTCGGACCCAGTTCATCCTGGTAAATTCTCAAATGGTTTATATTCAAACATTTAAAGCGTCCTTTTTACCATTTAACTGCGTAGAGATATTTATTGTTTTGCTACATTGATTTGCAAGAGTTTGCTTGCATTGGATATACTTTTTATTGCATAAGGATCACTGGTAGGGAAAATAATGATTTACAGCCAAAACATGCGAAGTGCGCTCATTGTTATAGTGCTTTTTATTAATTGACATGGAACTATTTTTAGTGGATTGTGAATTGCGTACGGGAGAGCGCGCGTTTCTTGGATGGCCGGGTAGCCAGCGGAGCACTGCCGGATTCCCCAAATTTTGCCTTTCAGGGCAAATAAAAGTCCTTTTCAAGGGGACCAATGTCTGGTCAGAGATCTTATTCTTCAAGTCAGAGTTCTACTTGTAGTTTCTTCTTTTTTAGCTCTGAGGTCATGTTAGATCTGAGTTCTCAACTAGTTTTCAAATCAGAGTTTCCAGTCCCAGTTAGTGTCTATGTTGTTCTCCTACTTTTGATTCTAGTCAAGTACGTTAATAAAAAAAAGAAAAAACAAGGACATTGTACTTCAAGGACTTGATCGTTTTCTTTGAATGACTGCAACACAAAACGGACCCACCCCAAGCAGACCCAGCCTGACACGCATATCAAGCAATCAAGCAAGTGGGGAGCTACAATTACAAAAAACAAAACGATTAGTCTAAGTATTGACTTCAGATCTGAAGTTTCTTCTTTCGAGGGGCGACAAAGTGTGCAGCAATGTCACATATGAAGAGTGACGACAAAGTGTGCAGCAATGTCACATATGAAGAGTGACGACAAAGTGTGCAGCAATGTCACATATGAAGAGTGAAGTGACGACAAAGTGTGCAGCAATGTCACATATGAAGAGTGACGACAAAGTGTGCAGCAATGTCACATATGAAGAGTGACGACAAAGTGTGCAGCAATGTCACATATGAAGAGTGACGACAAAGTGTGCAAGGGGCGACAAAGTGTGCAGCAATGTCACATATGAAGAGTGGCGACAAAGTGTGCAAGGGGCGACAAAGCATGCTGGGGCGACAAAGTATACCGTAACGCGCCACGTCGACTGAACTGGGTAAGAATTTTAAACTATATTCTATTAAAGTAAATCACGTCCACCTTCTCACCCCAAACCCCTTGCACTCATGTTATCACCATTATAACAGCAGGAGATCTTCCTCTTCTGCTACTTGTTTTGTACTACACTGTTTCCTCCTATCACCATTGTTACAGCAGAACTTCCTCTTCTGCTACTTGTTTTGTACTACACTGTTTCCTCCTTGACGGTACGTATACAATTAAAACAAATACATAAAAATTGCAGCATATGTGCATGTCACCATAAAACATTCAAGAATTGCCATGTAAATCACTGTGAGAAGAAATGTATAAAATACTGTTTTAACTCAGTACGCGAACAACCTTGTCATGTATAAAATACTGTGATAACTCAGTATGCGAACAAACATTGTCATGTATAAAATACTATGATAACTCGGTATGCGAACAACATTGTCATGTACAAAATACTGTTATAACTCAGTATGCGAACGACCTTCTCAACCAGTAAAGGAAATCAAAATGAATTAGAGAACATTTAATTGAATTGAAAAAGATATGATAATATGAACTGATATCAGATACCGGTAAAATGATGTTATGTAGTTATACTAACAACATGAACTACTATATACATGTATATACTGATGAGTAATCAGGTAAAGTAAGGTAAGGTAATGCTGCTTATAGCCCAGCCGACCTCAAAGGGTCTATCAGGGCTGTCACCAAGTTAAAACAACTCACGGGTCATCAAAAAAAAAAAAAAAAAATCAAGCATTCATTAAAATACATCTTCTAAAAACGCACCAGAAACTTTGTTAGAAAATCATACTTCCGTAAAATCTTAGATCAGATGAAAAATGTTAATCTCTTTTAGAAACTCAAAGATCACGTCAGGTGGGAGGTAAGGTAAGGTAATGTTGCTTCTTAGCCCAGCCGACCGCAAAGGGCCATATCAGGGCTGTCACCGCGCTAAAGTCAACTAACAAGTCATTCATTCATACAACTTTGGAAAAAAAACCTCTTCTAAAAACACCCAAAATTTTGTTAAAAATCTTCCACTATAAAATCTCGGATCGTCACTTGGGGCATCTCTGAACAAAGTTTTCATGGAGTCAGCTGTAAAGTGTTTTATGTCTCACATCGTGCAATCAGAAAGGCAGCAATCATGCACCATAATAGAATGTTTTTCCCAGAGTGGAAAGGCATACACCTTGCCCACGCCCTTCCTTCTCCCTGTGTGCGAGTGCAGGTGTGGCAAAGTCAGTCTGGCATTAGTCTAAAAATGGAATGCATTTTATCATGCTTAGTGTGTCGTCATCTGTAAAACACGACGGTTAGTGTTACACAGACTGACAAACACATTGTTTACTTGTAAGACGGGGAGCAGGCTGGGTAGGGTACCAATAATTTTCTCTCTCTGCAGGAAGATAAGATAAGATAATGTTGCTTATAGCCCAGCCGACCGCAAAGGGCCACATCAAGGCTGTCACCACGTTAAAATCAACTCACCAGTCATAAAAAAAATTTAAAAAAAAACCCAACTTTCACACATCTCATTAAATGACATCGTCTAGAAACGCACCAGAAATTGCATTAAAAATCTTTCTTCCGTAAAATCTTAAATCAGATGAAAAATGTTAATCTCTCTCAAAAACTCAAGGATCACATCAGGCGGGACATCCCTGAACAGGATCTTCATGGACTCCGCTGTAAAATGTTTGTGTCTCACATCGTGCAAGTCCCAACACTCTAAAAGAACACGTTTCATTGTGAGTGGCGCATGACATGGAATGCACCACGGAGCTTCTTCACTCTTTAAAAGATAAGAATGGGTAAAATACGAATGGCCGGTGTGCAGCCGGCACAGAACCGTTTCCTCTTTACGACCACCCGACGTAGATGGGAGAAGTCCTTAAGGTTTGGACGGATCTGAAAGAGTTTGTTATTCATCTGTGTGTTCCAATCCTCCTGCCAGAGGTCTCTCACATAATCGTTAATTTTGGGTTTCACATCTGAGCAGGGGATATAAACGTTGGACAGTTTCTCTCTTGTGGCGTTCTTGGCTAAACGATCAACCATTTCGTTCCCGCCGATGCCAACATGACCAGGAACCCAAGCAAGAGTAATGTTGTAACCGTCCGCCTTCAACTTGCTAAAAAGTTTTTTAAAAAAATAAAAGATCTGGACGCTGAAGGTTGCGGCCAGCTATGGCCTCCAAAGCTGACAGCGAATCCGACAGAACCAGAAAGTCCCTCTTCGAAGAATGGGAGATTATCTTCAAAGCCAGTACCAGAGCAGTAAGTTCAGCGGAATAGACAGAAGCATCTGAATGAATATGTTCCAACAGTATCTGAGAAGGAGCCCCAGGGCAGTAGGCTGCACACTCCACTCCATCCTCAGACTTGGAACAGTCAGTGAAAACTTTTTGATAGATGGGAATTTGGAACAGAGCTCAGCATACAAAGCATTGTACGCCAGAGAGCTGGTTGACTCTTTGCGAAAAGCTGCGAGGTCGAAACAAATCTCTGGTGTGAAAAAGGTCCACGGAGGTTGATCCGAAACTTGGAAAAATCTGACACAACTCCTAGGTCTAGACTGCATTCCGCAGTGAGGCCGCATACGAAGACCAAACGGCGGAATACATTTCGGGTTGTTTTCAAACTTACTTTGGAACGGAGGGTCAAAGACACAGTCATAGGCAGGATTCTGCGGTTCTGAGAACAGTCGGATATAATAATTCAAAGACAGTTTCAGCCTGCGGTTGGACAATGAAGGTTCACCCGCCTCTGCGTACAGGCTGTACACAGGGGTGGTGCGGAACGCTCCAAGACAGAGACGAAGCCCTTGATGGTGGATAGGGTCCAAGAGTTTGAGGTAAGACGATCTTGCGGAGCCGTACACCAGCAAAACCGTAGTCCAGTTTGGAACGGACAAGGCTCTGTAGAGGTGCAGCAAAGTTTTCTTATCAGCGCCCCAGTCGGTGTGCGCTACGACCCGCAGAATATTCAGTGCTTTCTGGCAAGCAGTTTAGAGGTGTTTGATGTGGCTGAGAAAGTTAAGTTTCTGGTCAAAAATGACTCCCAGAAATTTGGCCTCTTTAACAGCTGGAATGGGAGATTTCCCTACTTGAAGTTCAGGATCTGGAAAAAACTGACGGAAATTATGGAAGTGAATACACTGCGTCTTTGTTGGAGAAAGGTGAAACCGTTTTCATCTGCCCACCGATGGATTTTATCTACGCAAAGCTGGAGCCTGCGCTGGACACTCGGGTACTAAAGAGGGCAGGAGACAGTATGCTCCCTGGGGAACACCCAACTCCTGCTCGTGGACATCAGAGAGAGTGGTGCCAACCCGGACCTGAAACTGTCGTTTGCCAAAAAATTTTGAATAAAAAGCGGAAGATGACCTCGACCTCGAAACCAGATCGTGGAGATCATGAAGTATCCCCGACTTCCAGGTGGTATCGTAGGCCTTCTCCAAGTCGAAGAAAATTGCCACTGCGTGCTGTCTGTTTAAAAAAGCGTTCCTAAGTGTAGATTCCAGCGAATCAAATGGTCAACTGTACTACGATGTTTGCGGAAACCACACTGTTCTTTCGCCAAAGGCCATCGGTTTCGAGTTTCCACATGAGCCTAGCATTGACCATTTTTTCCATCAATTTACAGACACAGCTGGTCAAAGCTATGGGACGGTAGTTGATGGATTAGAAAGATCTTTTCAGGTTTGGGGATGGGAATAATGAGGGCTGTCCGCCAAGAGGGTGGAAAGCAACCTGTAGTCCACACGTGGTTGTATACCTGTAACAGGATGTTCAGACCTTCTTGCGGAAGATGTTTCAATAGTTGATAATGAATGTCATCTATACCTGGAGAGGAATCGCTGCAAGAGAGTAAGGCAGATTCAGCTCGTTTAATGTGAAAGGAAGATTGTAGTCTTCCATGTTGTCGGATGAAAAGTTGCAGGGTGATTTTTCTTTTAGGGCTTTGTGTTTCACAAAAGTGACTGATTTATTAGAAGAGGAGGAATTCTTTTCAATGGTTGAAGCAAGCAGATTAGCAACTGCTTTCTTCTCTGTTATTAAAGAATCCGAAAACTGAGATGGTTCACAGTGGGACAGGTGTTCTTCCCTTTGATTTTCTTAATGATGTTCCACACTTTTTTTCTTGGAAGTTTTTGATGTCAGCTGGAGCAGAAGCTTCTCCAGGACCGACGTTTACTGATTTTAAAATGTGTCTGTGTCTTATTGCACGGAGTTTCTGATGGGCTCGAGGCGTTGGGACCCGAAGGTCGTTGGTATACCTGACGCTGAGCCCGTTTTTTCTAACTTTGGAAATTTGTTGGCATTCTGAATCGAACCAGGGTGTTTTTGGCATTTGAAGTTTATCGGAAGACACTGGAATACAGGCCTTAGCACATTTATCATAGTGTTAGTCAGTGATTCAGCTGGGTCAGGACTCTGAAAAAAAGTCAGTGTCCTGGAACTCCTTAGAAACAGTGGCTGCAAATAGACCCAGTTTGCTTTTTTATAATTGAGATGTGAGAGACAGAGACGTGTTCAGTTATTACAGGTTGTAGAAGGACAGGGAAATGGTCACTTCCGTGCAGATCGTCATGGACAGACCACTCATAGTCCAGGACCAGCGAGGGGTCACAAACCGACAAATCTAAACACGAAAGTGAACCTGGGAAGAGTGAAGGTAAGTGCAGATCCGTCGTTCAGACAACACAAATCCAAATCCGACAGGATATCCTCAATCAGCAGACCTCTGGATGACGTACCGGCACTACCCCAAAGAGGGTTGTGACCGTTAAAGTCACCCAACAGCAAAAAAGGTCGAGGAAGTTCCCCTAACAGACTGACAAGGTCCTGACGACAAACCGGGACAGATGGAGGTAGATAAAGAGAACAGATTGTGACGTCTTGTGGAGAGTGACTCTCGCAGCTACAGCCTGAAGGGAGGTAGACAGAGCGACAGGACTATACAACAAAGTTTTGTGAAGGAGAAGGGCAACACCGCCCGACAGTCCCAACGTGGAAGGTTGTGCAGGCTTTGAAGAATATTAAAGCCAGAAAGAGTAAAGGTCTTCTGGCTTTGAATTTGGGTTTCTTGAAGAGCCACGACAGAAGGTTTCATAGATTGACATAGAAGCTGCAGCTCCTCGAAGTTGGAATTTAGACCACGGATATTCCAATGGATTATTGTATTATCCATGGTGCAGAGGGCGAAAAGGAGAGAGATCAGGTCATCTCCTCATCAGCATCTGCGGCAATGGAGTGAACTTATTTTTTAGTTTCACTGGACTGTGTTGTCTTTGGACCCGCTGGCAGACTTGCCCGCAGGTGACAAAGGCCTGGATTTTGGAGATGGTGGAGGTCTGGATTTGGGAGATGGTGGAGGTTGTTTTCTCATCTCACCGTCTCCCACATTGGGTGGAACTCCCTTGCCCGCACGGGCACTGGATAGGAGAGTTCGAGGCGGAATTGCTGGTTTTTTAATCTGCCCAGCAGCAGATGTTGTAGACTGCTGGGCAGTCTGAGGGGTGGCGGATTTTTTGCCTCCACCAGGGGCAGTCACTTTGGGTGGGAAGGTGGCGGACCTGCTTCCACCAGAGTTGACAGTTCTGACTTGCAATGTTTTGGAAAATGTAAAGTCATCAGTCTGACAGCAGACTGATCGAGTGGAAACTGCGGGAACCGACTTTACGGCCGAAGCATATGAAGCTGTTGGAGTCTGACTGCCCACAACCTGCTTGCGGGCTTCAAAAAAGGAGATCTTCTTTTCCGTTTTTATTCGTTGAATGGTGGATTCTGAATCCAAGAAGGACAATTTCGGGAAGAGGAGGGATGATCGCCACCGCAGTTAGCACAATGTGCCGGATCTTGACACGGCCCATCATGGGTTGCCTTGCAGCAAATACCACACACCTCCTGCCCAGAACAGCGGTCCTGCATGGCCAAACTTCTGGCACCTGAAGCACCTCAACGGGGACGGGACATACAACTCAACACGGACGTTCAGGTAGCCAACTTTGATGACCGGAGGCAGCACAGGGTTGCAGAAGGTCAGAAAGAGGGTGTTGGTGGCCACTCTCTGCACCTTTCTTGACTGTCACCCTGCGCACCTCCGTCACACCCTGGGACGCCAGTTCTGTTTTTATTTCTGCCTCTGAGACACCCGTTAGATCTCTCTGCAGCGAATCACACCTTTTGAGAATTTAACTGTTTATGGGGAGTCACCCTGATCTCCCTATCCCATAATTTTGTTGCCCTCAACAGCTGTTCAGATTGTTTTCTTGATCGACACTGAACTAAAAACGACCCATTCCTCAACCTTTTGACGGACTGAGGGTCACCTGCTAAGCCTTGAAAGCCCTTTTGAATAGCAAAGGGCTCAGAGCTGAAAGGGGTCTTTCCTGCTCCGTCCCTTCCACCACGAGCCAGGAAGCCAGAAACCTGTTCTCTGTCGTATCTCCGTGTCAGAATCGCTGTCAGAATCACGCTCCCTGAAATAGGGGATGCCGCCTTCCTCTTCCTTTTGGGGGGGGATTGTTTTTGAAAGAGCCATATTTGATTTATGTGATTCATCCCTCCCTTACCCACCCACCTTGGAGTCCAACTAAGGGGCCAGGGCCAGAAACCAATGTCTTGACCCCTTCCAGGCTTCGGGAGAGACATACGACAAGCAGAAGCAACCAACCCTATCCCCCTGATCATGCTCAACTCCCGGGAACAGAGAGCTGAGCACTGCAGGGGTTTACTTGGCCAGCTGGGGAACTGCCCGTCTTGACCCAACCCCAAGAAGGGGAGCCGATTAGTACACCCGGGCCAAAGTGTACTCCTGTCTAGGAGAGTCCGAGCCAAAGTGATGTGTTGAGAGCGCTGGCCCTCTCAATCACCAGGATCTCATTCCCCTCCGACACAGGTCGCACCGCACGGCAAACGCGGCGGATCTTAAGGAGACCACAGAGAGAAAAGGAGTGTGGAAAAGAAGACTTGAAGGGGAGACGAAGATAGAAAAGGCCAAATAAGGGAGGCAGAAAACAAGAAAAGGAGAAAGGCGGGTTACTCTTAGTCAGGATCCTCACCCTTAGCCTATCTGACATGGGAAGCCCTACCAGGGGCATCCACTCCTTACCACGTTACGCTTGGGCCAAACAGCATCTGCACCTCTCGGGCCTAGAAGCATTAAAAAAACAGCCTATTCCAAGTATTGACCCCCCCCCCCCGCAAAGCCAAAGGGGTACTGGACCACCCAAACCCCCGACCCGACAAGGCCCCAACCCCCCGGGAGGGAGTCTATACAAAACCCGACATATTTTTGGTAAATATTTAGTGAAATAATCATTTTTTATGGGCCCCTGATGGCCTCCCAAAAAAACCCGACCATGATTTGGGCTGCAAACTTTAGACACAAAAGGGAAAAAAAATTTTCGAAGATCATCAGCTGATGTTTTTTTGGGCCCACGAAGAAAAAAATGAAAGAACGGCAGCATAGTCCTTTTGGGAAGGGAAAAAAAGGTAGAGAAAATTTTCAAGCATCGAACCTTAGATGAAGACGGAAAGAAGGTCGACACCATTTTTCGAAGATAAAAAGCTCACTTTTCCCCAAAAAAAAAACACGGTTTTCGCTCGCTACTTTTTTCCCCAGAAAGAAAAAAAGCCCAAAGGAAAGCTTTTCCGACCTTTTGTGACAGATTTGAGAAACGGTCAAAGGGGAAAAATTTCTTTTCATTTTTTTATCTTTGAATGGCGGATTCCTGAACCCAAAAGAGGACAGTTTTTTTGAAGAGGGGGGATGGTCGCCCCGCATTTACAAAAGTCCCGGATCTTGACACCCCCATCAGGGTTGCCTTGCAGAAAACCCCGCACACCTCCGCCCAAAACCGGTCCCTGACATGGCCAAACCTCGACATCAAAGCACCTCAAGGGGGACGGAACATAAACGAACCCACGTTAAAGTAACCGACTTTGATGACCAGGCAGCACGGGGTTTGCAGAAGGCAGAAGAGGGTTTGGAGCCCCTCTTCTGCCCTTTTTTTTTTAAAGTCACCCTCGCACCTCGCCCACCCCCCTGGGAGCCGTTCCGTTTTGATCTCGCCTCAAAACCCCTATGATCTCTGCAGCGAATCCCCTTTTCGAAAATTTTAAAACGTTTATGGGGAGTCACCCGATCCCCCCTGTCCACTATTTTTGTTGCTCTCAACAGCGTTCAGATTGTTTTTTGGATCGACTTAATTAAAACGAGCCATTCCTCAACCTTTTGACGGATGGGGTCCCTGCTAGCCCTTTGAAAGCCCTTTGTAGGCAAAAGGGCCAAGCTAAAAGGGGGTCTTTCCTGCCCTTTCCCTTTCCATCACGAGCCAGAACCCAAAAACCTGTCTTCTGTCTTACCCGTATCAGAGTCCTGTGGAATAAAGATCCCCGAAATGGGGATGCGCCTTCTTTCTTTTTTGGGGGGGGATGTTTTTTTTATAAAGCCAATTTGTTTTTTATATTTCATCCTCCCTTACCCACCCACCTTGGGGTCCCAAATAAGGGGGCCCGGGGCCAAAACCCAAGTCTTGACCCTTCCAGGGTTCGGGGGAAAACTTTTCGACAAACAGAAACCACCACCCTTCCCCCTGACATGCCCAAATCCCGGGAAAAGAGACTGAGCCTGCGGGGTTTACTTGGCCCGCAGGGAACGTCTGTCTTGACCCACCCCCAAAAAGGGGGGGATTAACCCCGGCCAAAGTGTACTTCCTGCTAAGAGGCCCAGCCAAGTGATTGTTGAGAGCGCTGGCTCTTCAAAACACCAGGATCCATTTTCCCCCCCGACACAGGCGCCCGCACGGCAAACGGGCGGATCTTAAGGAGACCACGAGGGGGAAAAGGATGTGGAAAAAGAATTGAAGGGGAGACGAAGATAGAAAAGGGCCAATAAAAAAGGGAAAAACAAGAAAAGGAGAAAGGGGGGTTACTCTTAGTCAGGATCCCACCCTTGCCTACGCAGGGAAGCCCCACCAGGGGCATCAAACCCCCTTACCACGTTACGCTTAGGCCAGACGGGATCTTCACCTTCAGGCTAGAAACATTTAAAAAAAAAACCCGCCTATAGGCAAGTATTATGCCCCCCCCAGCAAAGCCTAAGGGGTCACTGGACCCGCAAGGCCCCCCGCCACGGCAAGGTCGCAACCCGGGGGGACCACCCCGGCTGCAACGATGCTCCTGCAATTTCAAAATTAAAATCAAAGTCATGTATGTTTAGTGGACAAAACTACCCTGGCTGACACCTTTCCCGAAAACACATCCCGGCGACCCAAAAGACCAGATGAGCAAAGGGAAATTTTACACCCAAAAACATGCTCATGAAGAACATGCCCCTCATGATAACAAGCGAAAAAAATACAGAGCAACAAACAAACATACAGCTTTACCACCTCAAGACTCATCAAACAAGGAGGCCCCGAGACCGAAAACAAAAGCCATCCCAGTGCCCAGAGTTTGGGGGTACAGAACGAACTCACCATGGGCGATGATGTTATCCTAAAAGGGGAAAGGATTTATCCCCCCCACGATGAGAAAAATCTGCGGAAATACTACAAAGGACATTTTGGGATAGAAAGACAACCCCGCGAGCCCGACAAACACTGTTCTGGCCCGGTCACCCCAAAACTCAAAACCTCGTCTCCCCAATTCCCCATGTAACCCCCCCCTCCCCCCAAATCCCAAAGAACCCCCCATCCCCCATGATGTACCCCCCCACCCTGGGAAAAATTGGACAGATCTATTCAAATGGACAACAAACATACCTGATCACTGTAGATTACTACAGCAGTATTTTGAACTAGATGAACTCACTCGAAAACCCTCCATAGCCATCATCAAGAAGCTGTGCATACAGTTCGCTCGACATGGAGTGCCGGAAACAGTCAAAAGTGACAATGGCCCTCGTACGCCTCAAATGATTTCGCCCTGTTCGCAGCCGTGGGATTTCCACACGTGACATCGAGCCCGGGATATCCGCAGTCAAAGGGTTTGGCTGAGAAAACTGTCCAGACTGCAAGAGGATCCTGGAAAAAGCCACATGAAGAACCACCCAGAGCGGGCACTGCTGGAGTAACCCCACAACCCCGGTGGATAAAATCGCATCACCATCAACAGTTGCTGATGGGGCGTCGTTACGCTCCACACTTCCTGCCACCACCAACCAGCTAGCCCCCAAAACCATCCCAAACCCCCCGTGGGCATGCAACGTCGACATGAACTGCAGCAGTCCCAAGCGAAGCAGTCAACCCATCCGCTTAACACTGCCTGAACTCAAGATAGGGGCGAAAACCCCAAATCCAGCTGTATACAGGAGACCGTTGGCAACCTGCCCAAAAACATCAAGATAAGATAGATAAGATCATGTGCTTATAGCCCAGCCGACCGCAGAGGGCCACATCAGGGCTGTCACCACGTTAAAAACAACTCACCAGTCATTTAAAAAAAAAAAAAAAAAACTTTCACACATCTCAGTAAAAGACATCGTCTACAACGACCAGAAACTTTGTTAAAATCTTTCTGCCGTAAAATCTTAAATTTAGATGAAAAATGTTAATCTCTCTCAAAAATCAAGGATCACGTCAGGCGGGACACCCCTGAACAGGATCTTCATGGACCCCGCTGAAAAATGTTTGTGTTAATATGCAAGTCCAAAATCTAAAAAAAACATGTTTCTTGGGTGGCGCATGACAGGGAAATGCCCACGGGGTTTTTTCACTCTTTAAAGGAAAGAATGGGTAAATAAAATGGGGTGTGAGGGGGCACAAAAAACCGTTTCCTCTTTACACCCCGAGTAGATGGGGGAAGCCCTTTAAAGGTTTGGGACGGATTGAAAGAGTTTGTTTTCGTTGTGTGTCCAAATCTCCTCCCAGGGGTTTCACATAATCTTTTAATTTTGGGTTTTCACTTTTGAGCAGGGGATTAAGTTTTGGACAGTTTCTCTTGTGGGTTTTGGCTAAACGATAAAAACCTTTTTCTTTCCGCGTCCCAAACGACAGGAACCCAAGAAGGTAATGTTGTCCCTCGTTTAATTTGTTAAAAAAGTTTTAAAAAAAAGAAAAATTTGGTGTGAAGGTTGGGGCCCAGCATGGCCCCAAAGCTAAAGTAAAACGACAAAACCGAAAGTCCCTTTCAAAAATGTGAGTTATCTTCAAAGCCAGTCCCCGGCAGTAATTTCAGCGGAATAGACGAAGCACTGAATGTATATGTTAAAACAGTATTGAGAAGGACCCCCGGGGAGGCTGCACAGGCCCTCCTTTTCGTTTGGAACCGTCATGAAAACTTTTTGATAGGGGGGAAATTTTGGGAACAGAGCCAGATAAAAAAGCCTGTGCCGAGAGCGGGTTTAGCTTTGCAAAAAAGGCAAGTCGAAACGAATTTGGGGGAAAAAAGGTCCGAAGGTTGACCGGAAATTTGGGAAAAAAACCGACAAACCCCTGGTCTAGACCTGCATTCCCCCGTGGGGCCGATACAAAGCCCAAAAGGCGGAAAATTCGGTTTTTTTCCCAAATTATTTGGAAACGGAGGGTCAAAAGACACGTATGGAGGATTTGCGGTTTGGAACGTCGGATATAAAATTCAAAGACTTTTCACCCTGGGTTGGAAATAAAGGTTCCCCCTTGCTTCGGTGTACAAGGGGGTGGAACGCCCCAAGACAGGTGAACCCCTTGATGGGGTAGTTCAAGAGTTTGGGGTAAGCGATCTTGCGGAGCGTAGACAGCACAACCGTGCCCATTTGGAAGGCCCAAGGTTGTAGAGGTGCAGAAAAGTTTTTTATAGCGCCCAGGTCTGTTTGCGACGACCGCAGAAATTCAGTGCTTTCTGGCAAGAGTTTTGAGGTGTTTTTTGGGGGCTGAGAAGTTAAGTTTGGTCAAAAACCCCCAAAAATTTTGGGCCCCTTTTTAAAAAACACTGGAATGGGAGATTTCCCTACTTAAAGTTCAGGATCTGGAAAAAACTGCGGAATTATGGAAGTGAATACACGTGTTTTTGTGCGAAAAGGTGAAACCTTTTTCTCCCCCACTGATGGTTTTTTATCCCGCAAGCGGGGCCCTGCGCTGGACCCCGGGAAAGGCTTCGTTGCGTAGACAGCGAATCTCCACAAAAAATGAGCGTCTGAACCCTGTGGACTGATTGAAAATGTTGTTGATCTTAATATAAAGGGAGGGACAGTAGCCCCCCTGGGAACCCCCAACTCTGCTCGGGGCATCGAAGAGTGGTCCCAACCCCGGCCTGAAACTGTGTTTGCAAAAAATTTTAAATAAAAAGGGAAAGATGCCCTCGAAAACCGATCGTGGGATCATAAATTTCCCCCGACTCGGTAGTAGTGGGCCTTCCCAAGTCAAGAAATTGCCATGCATGTGTCGTTCAAAAAAGGTTCCAAGTGTGTTCCCAGACGAATAAATGGTAACGGTAGCCGTGTTTGCGGAAACCCCTGTTCCTTCCCCAAAAGGCATCGGTTTGATTTTTCCAATGAGCTAGCTTGCCATTTCCCATCAATTTAAGCCAGTGGTCAAAGCTATGGGGGGTAGTTTGATGGATTGAAATTTTTTCCGGTTTTGGGGGATGGGAAAATGGGGTTTTCGCAAGAGGGTGGAAAAAAACCCTGTAGCCCAAACAGGGGTTTTTACACCTGTAGCGGTGTTCGGGATTTTGGGGAAGACTTTTCAACATTTGATAATGGATTTTCATCTTTACCTGGAGGGGAAATCGCTGAAAGAAAGAAAGGCAGATTTCAGTTCATTTAAGAAAAAGGGGAAGATTGTAGTTTCCATGCTGCTGACAAAAAGTTTGCAGGGTGTTTTTTCTTTAAGGCTTGTTTTGACAAAAGGGGCCCGATTTGTTAAAAGAGGAATTTCTTTTAATTGTTGAAGCAAGCTTTTTGAACTTTTTTTTGTTGTTATTAAAGAGTCCGAAACTTGAGTGGTTCACAGTGGGACAGGTGTTTTTCCCCTTTGATTTTTTAATGTGTTCCCCCTTTTTTTGGGAAATTTTTCGATGTCAGCTGGGGAAAAGTTTTCCCCGGGCCGACTTTTACTGTTTTAAAAAAGTGTGTTCGTTTTGGAGGGGTTTTCTGATGGGCCGAGCTTTGGGGAACCGAAGGTTTTGGGGAACCCACGTGAGCCCGTTTTTCGAACTTTGGAAATTTTTTGGGATTTGAATCAACCGGGTTTTTTTGGCATTTGGAGTTTGGGGGAAAGAACTGGTTTTCGGCTTTCAAAATTGTTGAGGTTAGTCAGGATTCTGCTGGGTCGGATCTGAAAAAATCAGTGTCTGGAATTCCTTTGAAATAGGGCTGAAATAGATCCCAGTTTTTTCTTAAATTTAGATGTGAGAGACGGGAGGTTCAGTTTTACGGGTGTAGAAGGAAGGGGGAAAGGTCACTTCCGTGCAGATCGTCATGGAAGCCACTCATATCCCGGGCCAGCGGGGGGTACAAACCCACAAAATTAAACACGAAAGTGAACCCGTGGGAGGTGGGGGGAAGTTGCGTCCCCGTTAGAAACACAAAACCAAAACCCCAAAGGACTCCTCAATTAACGACCTTGGATGAGTATGACCTACCCAAAGAGGATTGTGACCGTTTTAAAATACCCAAAAGCAAAAAAGGGCGAGGAAATTCTCTATCGACTGACAAGGTTCCCGAGAAAACGGGAAGAAGGAGGGAAATAAAGAGAAAGTTTCAGTTTGTGGGGGAGTGACTCTCGCAGCTACAGCTGAAGGGGGGTAGACAGAGCGACAGGGGCTTACAGCAAAATTTTGTGTATGAGAAGGGGAACACCCCCCGACAGTCCCCAAGTGGAGGTTTTGCGGGTTTTGAAGAATTTAAAGCCAGAAAAAGTAAAATTTTGGCTTTGAATTTGAGTTTTGAAGAGCACGACGGAGGTTTTAAGATTGACACAGAAACGGCACTCCTCAAAGTTTTGGAATTTGTCCGGATATTCAAAGGGAATATTGTACTATCCATGGTGCGAGGGCGAAAAGGGGAGAGATTAGGTCATTCCCCCTCCCCTTGTTGTAAAGGTGTGAATTTATTGGTTTGGTTTTACTGGACTGTGTTGGTCTACAGAACCCGTGGGAGACTTGCCCAAAGGTGAAAGGGTTTGGTTTGGGGGACGGAGGAGGTTTTTTCCCCATCTCCACCATCTCCCCATGGGATGAACTCCTTGCCCGCACGGGCCTGGCAGGGGTTCGAGGGGGAGTTGGTTTTTTAAACTGCCCCGGAGATGTTGTAGACTGCGGACTTTTTGTTCCCCCAGGGGGGTTCACTTTGGGTTGGGGGGTGGGGACTGCTCACCCGAAAATTTCAATTCTTTTTGGTGTTTGGGGAAAGATAAAAATTTATCAGTTGGCAGCAGATGACGGTGGAAATTTCTTTACCGGGCCCCCAAGCTAGAAGTGTGTTGGCGTGATGCCGAAACGTTTGGGGCCCCAAAAAAAAGGGGTTTTCTTTTCGTTTTTATTTGTTGTATGTGGGTTCTGAATCCAAGAGGGCGTTTTTGAAGAGGGTGGATGGCGCCCGCATTTTGACAAGTGCCGGATCTTTCAGGCCCTCTGGGTGCCTTGCAGCAACACCCCACACCTTGCCCCGAATGCGGTCTTGACTGGCCAAACCCTTTGGCATCTGAAGCACTCAAGGGGGGGGAAATATAAAAGAACCCCGGCTTTAAGTAACCGACTTTTATGACCGGGGGGCGCACGGGTTGCGAATGTCAGAAAGAGGGTTTGGTGGCCACTCTTTTTCCACCCCCTTTTTTTTTTGTCCCCTGCGCACTCGTACACCCCCGGGACGCCGTTCCCTTTGATCTTGCCTCCGGAACCTGCAAAATTTTCAGCAGGAATCACACCTTTGTGAATTCAACGTCTTTGGGGAGTCACCCCGATTCCCCGTCCCCTAGTTTGTTTCCCCCAGCAGCTGTTCGATTGTTTTTTTTGATTTACATGAATCAGAAATGAGCCATTCCCCAACCTTTTTATGGCCGAGGGGACCCGCCAAAAATTGAAAGCCTTTTGTATGGCAAAAAGGGTAGAGCTGAAAGGGGTCTTTCCCGTCCGCCCTTCCTCAGAGCCAGGAAGCCCGAAACGTCCTCTGTCGTACCTCCGTATCCGAACGCTGTCAGAATGGAAATCCCCCGAATGGGGACGCGCCTTCCCCTTTTTTTTGGGGGAATGTGTTTGAAAAAGCCAAATTTTTTTTTATGATGTTTTTCACCCCTTACCCCCCCCCTTGGAGTCCCAAAAGGGGCCGGGCCAAAAAAACCAATGTCTTGACCCCCTTCCCGGCTTGGGAGGTTATGACAAACAGAAACCCCAACCCCATCCCCCCTGATCATGCTCAATCCGGGGACAGAGAGGGCACTGCAGGGGTTCCCCTGGCCGCGGGGGGTGTGTCTTGACCCAGCCAAAAGGGGAGCCCTTATAACCCCCGGGCCAAAATGTATCCCCGTTGGGAGGTCCGAGCCAAAGTATTGGGTTTAGAGCCCGGCCCCTCAGGCATTGGGGCCCCCTAATCACCCCGGAAATTTTCCCCCCCGAAAGGTCACACGCACGGCAAAAGCGGGGTTTAAGGGGACCCCAAAAGGAAAAGGGTGTGGAAAAAAAGACTTGAAGGGGGACGAAGATAGAAAAGGGCCAAATAAAAAAGGGAGAAAAACAAGAAAAGGAGAAAGGGGGTTACTCTTAGTGGTCTACCCCGCCTATTGCATGGGAAGCCCCACCAGGGGGATAATCCCTTTCCACGTTAGCTTAGGCAGACAGCATCTTAGCTTCGGCCCAGAAGAGTTTTAAAAAAACCAGCCCATTCCCGGATTTATGCCCCCGCCCCAAAAACCCAAGGGTTTTGGCCCCGCAAGCCCTCCGCCCGAAGGTGAAACCCCCGGGGAGAAATATCAAGAAAGAGCCCCCGTCTGGGATCGACTTGAGGGCTTCCGGCGGAACCCTGTTTGAAAGGGAATTGGCCGACATGAAAAAGCCCCAGCAAGAAAAGAACCCCCGCATGTATCAGTGCCCAAAAATCAGTCCCCCGCCACGGTCATATAGACCCGCCTGGTCGTCACCCAAGGGTGGTCGGTATTTACCCCCCCAACAAAACTGGATTATAAGATTCCCCCGGAGTGTGAAGATTTTGGCTGTGGCCCTATAAGAATATTGATAATTATTATCAGTTAAAATTTTTTTAAATTAAAAAATTTCAGTTTTTGTTAAATTTAGTATTTAAATTTTAGGTATTCTTCAGTAAGCAGACTTAATGATTTCAATTTTATTTTCCCCTCCCAAAGAACGAACTTTCAGAAAAGATAGATGTAACATTGTTATTGTAGCTGAAGCGATAGAGTTATTTCCCTTGGGATAGGTCTTCGAGGACTCTTGAAGTGGATGCGTTGTGTTCAAGCCAAATCTCCTACATTGTCTCGTATGTTTGGTTCTAGCACACACCCAGACATTCTACAAAAATAATAATCTGTTTTACAACCATAATAACGGCGGCAGTCTACGAGTTCTCTCCATCAAAGAAAGGGACGAAGTGCTAAACAGTGTCCACGCCCACCAACATGGCGGCCACCTGGGTGTGAACAAGATGTAAGTAGGCCCAACTCTTAACAAGTTTGTATTTTGTTGTCTTCAATTAATGAAAGGTAATCTATTTATGCACGCGCGCGTGCGCGCGCATGCGCGCGCGTGCGTGCGTGCGTGCGTGTGTGTGTGGTGTGTGTTGTCTTTTGCCTACTACAGGTTTATCCGCATGTTACATCAGTAAAAACTCGGTTTATAAAATTACTGGGTTTAAAATTATGGAACCCGTTTTTTGACAGTTTTCCGCCATTGAAAATAGTCTATCAAGCTCCCCAAACCAAATTTTGGTCTGAAACCCAATGGTTGGGTTTTGTCGGAATCTGTGTATTCTGATTTGCACCTCTGATCTGTGTGAAAAAGTTTCCAAAGCCTACCCAACTTACACAGCGCGGGAGAAAGGCCCAAGGGACGTCACTCTCACTCAGAGTTATGGCGACAGTGGTCGGAGCAAAGGGTAAGATAAGATAAGATAATGTTGCTTATTAGCCCAGCCGACGCAAAGGGCCATATCAGGGCTGTCACCACGTTAAAATCAACTCACCAGTCTTAAAAAAAAAAAAAACCAACTTTCACACATCTTGTTTAAATGACATCGTCTACAAACGCACCAGAAACTTTGTTAAAAATCTTTCTGCCGTAAAATCTTAAATCAGATAAAAAATGTTAATCTCTCTCAAAAACTCAAGGTCACGTCAGGCGGGACATCCTGACAGGATCTCATGGACTCCCCCGTAAAATGTTTGTGTCTCACATCGTGCAAGTCCCAACACTCTAAAAGTACATGTTTCATTGTGAGTGGCGCATGACATGGAATGCACCACGGAGCTTCTTCACTCTTTAAAAGGTAAGAATGGGTAAAATACGAATGGCCGGTGTGCAGCCGGCACAGAACCGTTTCCTCTTTACGACCTCCCGACGTGGATGGGAGGAAGTCCTTAAGGTTTGGACGGATCTGAAAGAGTTTGTTATTCGTCTGTGTGTTCCAATCCTCCTGCCAGAGGTCTCTCACATAATCGTTAATTTTCGGTTTCACATCTGAGCAGGGAATATAAGTGTTGGACAGTTTCTCTCTTGTGGCGTTCTTGGCTAAACGATCAACCATTTCGTTCCCGCCCATGCCAACATGGCAGGAACCCAAGCAAGAGTAATGTTGTAACCGTCCGCCTTCAATTGCTAAAAAGTTAAAAAAAAAGTAAAAGTTCTGGTGCTGAAGGTTGCGGCCAGCTATGGCCTCCAAAGCTGACAGCGAATCCGACAGAACCAGAAAGTCCCTCTTTGAAGAATGTGAATTATCTTCAAAGCCAGAACCAGAGCAGTAAGTTCAGCAGAATAGACAGAAGCATCTGAATGTATATGTTCCAACAGTATCTGAGAAGGGGCCCCAGGGCAGTAGGCTGCACAGGCCACTCAATCCTCAGACTTGGAACCGTCAGTGAAAACTTTTTGATAGGATGGGAATTTCGACAGTAGCTCAGCATACAATGCCTTGTACGCCAGAGAGCTGGTAGACTCTTTGCGAAAAGCTGCAAGATCGAAACGAATCTTGGTGTGAAAAAGGTCCACGAGTTGATCCGGAAACTTGGAAAAATCGGAAACTACTCCCAGTCTAGACCTGCATTCCGCACGTGAGGCTGCATACGAAGACCAAACGGCGGAATACATTTAGGGTTGTTTTCAACTTACTTTGGAATGGAGGGTCAAAGACAGTCATAGGCAGGGTTCTGCGGTTCTGAGAACAGTCGATATAATAATTCAAGACAGTTTCAGCTACGGTTGGACAATGAAGGTTCACCCGCCTCTGCGTACAGGCTGTACACAGGGTGGTACGGAACGCTCCAAGACAGAGACGAAGCCCTTGATGGTGGATAGGGTCCAAGAGTTTGAGGTAACGATCTTGCGGAGCCGTACACAGCACAACCGAGTCCAGTTGGAATGGACCAGGCTCTGTAGAGGTGCAGCAATGTTTCTTACATC
>JAFLJL010001625.1:68590-99555 GCA_018398815.1 Conus ventricosus | reverse complement strand
TAGAAACGAAAAAGATTTAAGTACGCACTCACAGTCATTGACAGCTTCAAGATACAAAGATCAGAACCATTAACACAAAAGAGTGCTTCTGCTGTTGCTGTTGCCATACAGCTGATATACCAGCGAGGCCCCTTAACTTTCCTCGCATGATTCAAGTCGATGATGGAAAAGAATTTAAAGGCCAAGTGAATCAATTATTGTTGAAACATAGAGTTACCATTAAAGAGGCATTCCAGGAGTTCACAGATCACAGGCTTTAGTTGAAAACTTTAACAAACAGTTAGCTGAAAGACTTTTCTCCTACCAGTATCACAGAGAGCTTATTGACAATTCTCGCAACACAGAATGGTTAGAAGACTGCCCTCATTTTGCGCGCAATGAATAATGAAGAATTTAAAGGGCTAAAACCAGTACAAGCAATCAAAAGAAAAACAATAAATGTTGCTGAAGACTCCAGTACACCCGGCAAACTATTACCGTTTGGTTTGAAAGTAAGGTACCTTTATTTACCGGGGAAGCAGAAGGGACACTCGCATCAGGGCAACAGATCCAGTTTGGAGTGTTGACCCATATGAAATAAAAAGAATTGTAAAGATGAATCCGCCCGTGTATTATTTACGAGAAACTGACACAACAAAACAACCAGCTCCTCAAAGATCTTTTGTGAAAGAAGAACTGCAGATAATCCCACCAGACACTGTTCCGCTTTAATTAATTTACGGTTCTCCAGTGCCCAATTGCATATGAAAACTCTGGATTAACAAACACCCGTTTTGTGTTTGTTCTATCTAATGACTTCTTTGTTACAACTGTTGTGTTGATCTCATGTAGATTAGATCGCAGTTTTACGTTGTCATGATGAAAAGTCTTATTGCCAAACAATGCTTCTTTGTAGTTGTCATGTGATATGTTTGACTGCACAACGCTGCGAGATATTCCCTTTGCTTTCTTAATGATTTTCTCCTGGCTCGAAATACTGTACATTTTTAACCTTAACCCCACATACTCCTTGATCACCTTTCCAGATAATTCATCCTTCATCTTTCCTAAAACCTTCTTATTAGTAATTGAATGCAAAGGCGAATCTTTAGGGTAATCAGATGTATCATACCATCCCGCGTGTCCTTTAGCTACTTCCATTTCCATGTCTTTATAGATGTCTTCAGTAGGAATATCTATAACAAAACTGTCTGTATCTGTGTAAAGTACTCTGGACTCTGGATACGAGGGCTTAAAGTAGTCATAAAGAAACTCTAACATCAAAAGCTTTGATAATTCTAAAACAGTAAACCCAATAAATACAGGTTTGTCTAATTTGACTTTCTTTTTTTTCATCATTATGCCAAAAAGCTGATCATGAAATCTTCTGAAGTCCTGATAATTAGGTTTTGAAGTCAGCTTAATTGCTTCGTTCTCTTTGGTAACCAATCTGACATCTTTACGTTTGTGCGGATTCTCCATAGTCTTTCCGAAACAACTGTTGTTCATCAGCTTGAAAAAGTCTTTTTCTGAAGCATCTGCGGATTTAGTTCTGAGATCAGTGTTCTTCATGATGTATGGTTTCATGAACTGTTCTTGATCAAAAGCAATTATACGATGGACAGCGTTAATTTTAAAAACCATGTCTTAAATAAATTGTAGAATTTGTATGACAGACATAATTTTTTTTGCCCCGAAGATGGGCACAAGTTTGGTGGCTCTCTTGGATCCATCTTTAGACTTTCTGTGCAAGGAAGTCATTATGGGTCATGGAGTTATGAGGAATTCTAATCAACTTTAGAATGAAGCCGCGCTGCGTCAGGCGTTAAACTGTTCAACCATTTAACCCTTTTTGAATATTATTCGTCCCTGTGTACTTTTAAAGTTACGTAAGGAAGTGATTGCCCCATACCCCATCCTACAGTTTTTTTTGCATCTAAATACTAAGATAGTTAGACCTTTTACCGGCATAGTTGTCAATATTTGTTGTTTGCTTTACAATGTTGGACGCCATCTAATTCCTCACGAAATCCGTTTAAATCATTTGATTCTTTGGGAAATCTGAAATAAACAATCTGTACTCCATAAACTTTAAGAAGCACCCAAAATTACCCCGGGCGCAGAAATGTAAGCGCGGGATCCAAACTGTAATGTTTCATGCAGGTTTTTTTAAATTTTCAAAGACGTCCGCCAACAAACAACATTCCCTCAAGTATGAATCATGTAGTTCCCATCTTTTTAAACCTCTAATTTTGCCACGCTCTTAAATTTCTGGTAATCAGAGTCATGATGCCCTTTCCTCTAAGATAAAAAAGAACGCGCCTTTGGAGGAAGTGTATCTTCGTAAATTTTCCCCCAACTGTTCATGTCTCAAAAGGTAAACGCCCTTTCTAACAAGCGGGGGTCAAAATTCTTCCTTTTTGGGGCGGTTTTAAGGCTGGCCGTGACTCTAATGAACCCATCATGTGCGCATAGAGTATAAAAAATTTTAATTTAAAAGTGAAAACACATTACTTTTCTTTTGATGTAATGAAGTATGAAGGCATGCACTGCTTTCTTTAAAGGGGGAGGACCTGAAGTTTGAAGAATCGGCGTTATGTCGGTCCTTTAGTTGAAGATTGCATTGTTATGGCCCCCCTTCTGCTTTTTAATGTGACTTTGCCTTATTTGGATTTCTGCGTTGATGAGAGGCCAAAACCCAAAAATCCAACAATGCGGGGTGAGTATTTTTTGTTGGTCTTCAGGCGCCATTAGATTTCAGAAAAATTCGATTTTTAGAACAGTCATTGCGCACTTGCTGTGCGCTGTAAAAATCTTCTGGCCGCTTTGGGGGCCTCTGTATAATTTGGTGCTAAAGGGGGCGCCACCCGCCTGACAAAAATAAAGGCAAATGACAATTGATGATTACTCTTTAAGACTGTTTTTCGAAGTTTTTGTGGTTTGGGCCCTTTTAAGGAACAATGAGTGATTCAAGTCTGGTAAACTACGTTGGAGAATTTTGCTGTTTCCGTTTTTAAAAACTAACTTTACTGCCTTCTGGGGGCGTAATTGTTCTTATTAAGTCAACTGGCCGAACATGTTTCTTATGTTCGCTTGCGGCTTGAAAAGGGGCATTTTTTTAAAACATTTTCTGCAGAATTTTGTTTAGGTAATGCTTTGAAGTATGCGAAATAATCTACTCATTGTTCGTTAAATGTGTAATGGGGCGCCCTGCTGGTGAAAACATTAGTAGTAAGTTAAACATGATTTTTGTTGGTCCCCAAATCGTTGGATGTTTTTGGACATTTTAAATGGTTAGTTTTGTTTCCTACCCCATGTGTAACTTAACAGTTATTGGTTTTTTTTTTTAAACTATCAATGGAACCCACGTAAGGGGAAAAGGATATTCCCAAAAGTTAAATCATTGTTTAAGGGCGATAGTTAGACACTCTCTTGCTTTTTTCCAATCACCTTCAAAACCCCAAAATAAAAAAATTTTTCTTTTTTTAAAATTTAAATTTTTTTTTTACTAATTTATTAAAACCTGTAAAATCCCAACTTTTTTTTAATCTTCTCTAAATTTTTCCCTCTCCCCAACCCCATTTTTTCTTCCCCCCAAATTTAAATTCCCCCCAAAAACCTTTAATCTTACAAAAAATACTGTTTTTATAACCCCAATTTCTAATTTTTTCCCCTTCTTTATTTTACAATCAAAAAACACTACTACTTTACCTTCAATTTACCCAACCCCCAAAAAAATACCCCCCCCCCCCCCCCTTTTTTCAATCTTTTTTTAAACCCCAAAATTTTTTCCTTAAAAAAATTTGTCTTGTCCTTCTATATCTTAGCCATGTTGATCTCTTTTCAAACCAAAATATTTATTTAAATTAAAAAAAAAATACTTATCAAATCAATATCGACGGTTTTTTTTGTGCTTGGACTCATAAACTAAAGTAAAAACCCCTTTTTGGTGTTGAAAATGTGAGCTGTTTAAAAACAGAGTTTAATGTCTCTTTTACTTTTTTTAAGCATTCCTTTTTATTTGGGGGTCTGGCTTTTGAGAAAAACTTTCCCCTCCCCTTTTTTTTGAAGATCAAATTTTTGTTTTTGTGCATCAAATGGGCCTGAAAACATTAAATTTTTATCCGTGAGTTTGAGTCGTGTGCTTTATTTTTATCAGCTAAAGGAACAATTTTAGTGTTATTAGTTAAACCATAGCGTGTGCTTTTGGATTTTAGTTTTTATTTTTTTGCTGCAGCCCCTACGCTAATAGCACAGGCCGAGAGCTAAAGACAAACCCCCTAGAGGAAAAGCTGGGGTGCGCCACCCTGTTGCAAAAGGGGGCCTCATCTTTCCGTGATAGAGCACTTATAGCGATGCTCCGTAAACTGGGTAACAGCATTAAAGACAGCGAATCCCTTCTTTTGGTTTTGCTGTATTTTAAAAGGTCCTGCTCATTTTTGTGCATTTGTGTAATTTTGGTTAATTGAAGGGTTTTTTACTTCGGGGGTTTCTAACACAGAATTTTCCCTGCTACCCCCTTCTTTTGGGGGTCTGTGGGAAAAATTTTGGGTTTAAAACCTGAACAGACATGTTTTTTAAAAAAAATAAAAAAAAATTTTTGTTAATACATTTTAATTGTTTTCTTCAATATTCGCTGCGCTCATTAATAAAAAAAATGTACATTAAGCGGTTTATCGGCTTCTTCTTTTTATCTTTGATGTTTATTACGTCTTCACTTTTCCCCCGCTTCCAAACAATTTATTATCCTCTTTTGACCTTGGTCAACCATAAAACCGTTTTTTTTTTGTTAAAAAATCTCAAGCCAAAAATTTGTAAAGATTAAATTTTTAGACCTAGGTCTGCTTTTGGGTTTTTCTACCCCTCCCCCCCCAAACAATTTTCTATTTGTAAAAAATGAGATAAGGTCAAGCCCCCTAGCGTAGTTTGGTTAGGACACGTCAATTGACATTGCACTTTCGTTATTTTAGGTTTAAAAAAATTTTCACTTGCTCTTGCGAAGGTTTCTTCATTTTCAAAGCAATAAAATACCTTTAACGATTTTGCAGCCGTAAAACTAAAATTCCATATAGTGTTGCCTGCTTTTGGGGTATGTTTTATGATGAATACTCTTTCGTATTATTTGGTAATTTTGACTGATTTGTTTTAAATCAGCTTGCTAAGTGAGGGTTGCTAACAACGTCAAACTCAACGAATGTCAGAAAGCTGTACTTGTTTCGTGTCTGATGATCTAAAACACGTTTGTATTCATTAAAAAAGTTGTTCTATAAAAATCTTTTTTTTAATGCCCCCTTGAAAGTATGGGCATGCGTTTTTAACAATAAAAAATTAAGGGAGGAAAAGCGTTTTCCCCATACGAAAAACTTTACAGCTACGCTTTTTTGCTGCTTTTTAGCCTGGGGCGAGTTGGGCGTTATTCTAAGCTTTAGTGCTTCTTCATTTTAAATTTCCTTTGAAAGAAAGATCAGCCCTTTCTTTTCCCTTCCATGTCAGAATAGGTTAAAAATATGTCTGCATTTGTAAAGAAAATTTTTCTTGCCCCTCAATTTTTAGAAATTTTCTTAACGTTCCCCCCCCTTATTCTGCACAACTGTCCTTTTTGGGGGTTTTTGTTGAATGGCGTTTTTTGAAAGTAAGCGTGCAAAGCCTGGCAAAATCACTTCATCCGCCCCTGGGTTTGGGAAATTTGACAGTAAAATTTGATCTGCATAATAGTAGTGGATTATTTGGAACATAATTTTTCCCGCTTTTTTCCCCTTCACCCAAAAGGGCTTTTTCAGTTTCTTGCGGGTCAAGAATCGACCATTTTCTTTTTGTGGATTTTTTATGAAGCAAAATAAAAAGTTTAATTATTTAAAAAGGGCAGGAATTGTAGATGAAAAAGGGTTTATGTGTTTTTGATCGTGGGCGACATGAGTGAAATGAACCCTTTTACACAGCTCCTCAATTCTCTCAATGCGCGTGAATTAACGAAAGTCGGTCGGAGCATTTTTAAAAAGTTTTGGCCCAAAAACTCCCGAATTTTTAACCCAAATGATTTTTTAATTTTAAGATGGTATTTGTTTGTAAAAAAAAGATCAAAGGGAAAATTTTCGGCTTACAACTAAACCCGCCCATCAAAGTTTTTAGCTGTGGGTTTAATTAGAAATAGATCGTGTGAAAAAATCAAAAAACGCCTTGGCATGTAGACCCAAAATTTAAAGGGGGGGGCAGTTTTCTAAAATCAAAAACCACTACAAGAACTCCCGACGATAAACCCAAAACAAAAAAGGAACTAAAGAATTAAAACAATCGCAGGCGAATTAAAAAATACAATAGAAGGAAACCTTTTTTTGAAGAAACCGTTAAAAAACAATTAATGATTCCCATTGCCCTTTCGAGAAAAAAACGGCCCTTTATCCCCCGCTTTAAAACCATTAGAGGCGAAATTAACAAACAATTTAGCAAAATAGGTGAACTAGATGGGATATAAAAGAGAAAAAAAAAAACTCGTTGGGTGAGACGCCAATTAGGACATATATTAAAGAAAGAATAGCCCAAAGACTAAAAATCTTGAACAAGAGAATAGCAAGACTAAAGTGCTTCTATAACCGAAAAAATTTCGAACTCAAGGGCGAATAAGAGAAATATCCAAAGAATTTTATATGAGACCGACCTAGCGAAGAATACGAACACTGTTTAGAGAGCAAAGGGTCACATTAGTAAGCGTTAAACGCCTTGGATTTGCAATAATTTCACGGTGATGGCTTTTCAGGCGGCGGGGGAGGTCAAATTTAGTGCCCCCCTCGCCATGCCTCCACCTGATAAATCTGGGGAAAAAACAGCTTGGTCATCTTGCGAATTTTTAAAAAAAATTTTGCCAGTAAAGCATAGATCTTTACCCCTTATTAGGCGGGGTTTGTCAGCTGGGTTTTGTCTACTGCAAGCAAAGTGTTTGGGTTTATGGCCGAGCATTTTTGGTCATTTGTTTTCGTAAAATTGGGGTTAAATTTTTTGTAAATAAAAACCAATTATCCTAGGCCCGTTAATCCCGAACAAGCGCTGTCTTTTTTATTTTGGGCATCGCGAACAGAGCACAGCTTTTCTGAGTCTTCAATGACTTTGGGGGTTTGGACTTCGGGAATTTGATGTTTTTTTGGGTTTTGTTTACTGCTTGTAATATTACTGGCTGAATTTTTTCGTTTTTCCCCCAACCTTCTGTTCATTCCTGCATAAGAATTTATTTTTAGTTTTTTATTATTCCCCCTGGATTTAGGTCAGAAGGGGCATGTATAAACCCGTGCCCCACAAAGTCTACTTTCGATTGGTATTGTAAAACATTTGGTACTTTTAATACTTAAGGTAAATCAATGTGAATTATGGCGTCCTCTAAAATTTTCTAAGTATTTTTTTTGCTCAAACCCGTAGAAGGATCATTTTTGCTCGACTTGCCTGTGCTTGGAACCCAGCAACACCAAACGTAAGTACGAAAAGAGTGTTTATTGTTCTATTTCCCCCCCTATTAGGCCCTTTGAAGTGTCTAAGATAAAAGTTGTCCTGCTGTTTTAGCTCTTGCCTTGGACCCGGGCTCAACTTTTTTTAAAGGAGAAAAGCGGCAAAGTTATACTTTCTGTGCGTGCCTGAAAATAAATGAGCCCTATGCCATGATTATGATCCAACTTTTGTCTAAGTCTGTCTTGATTTAATATTTAAATTGTTAAGTCCCCTTCAAAACCTTTTGCAAATTTTGTTGCTGGTGGATTAAAAGGTTTGTCATTGGCAATGGCGCTTGCAATTTGCCAAAAAACGTTGAAAGGTGTAATAGAAATGAAAACGGTACACTGACCTCACCAAAGGTATGGTGATTTAAATGATCGCTACCACTCCACACCCGTTTATGCGCAAAACACAGCAAAGTTTAACTGGTTTGATAAAACTGCTCGGATGGGGTAAACCACGCTTTCTGGATGTGCTTTTTTCAATGGGGGGTTAAAATGCTCTTAATGGTACTCACCTTTTTATAAAAGAGGAGTTTGGGTCACAGCAATGTCCAAAAGGGATCGTTGCTTTTTTTAAGATTGTGTGCGGCCCACAGAATATTTTGCATCAGTATATTGAATGCCTCATTTTTATTTTGTTTTTAAAAAAAGTTTGTAACAAAAAAACCCAAGACCGCCCTTGTTTTTAGAACATCTGTTGAAAACAAATGCGGAACAAAATTGGGGCACTTCATGAAATATTTTACAAAGTTTTATGGGTTTTTATAAATAAAAACCCGGGGTTTTAAATTACAAAAAATGAAAAAGGGGAAAAAACGACGTTAAACAGTTAACAATATGATGGTTATTTCGGGTTTGCTCACTAAAAAAAGCAAAGGAACTTAGAATTATTTTAAAATAACAAAGCAAAACTAAAAACAATTTAACATTCAACCCGAAAAAACAAAAAAACGATTTGATAAAGACTAGAAAAAACTAGGCTTTACAACTACAATACCCACTCATAGTTTTGTGTTTTGCCCGATAAACTACGTTTGAGGGGGAAAGTCCGCCAATTTGCTTACATTCATTCTCTATGTTCATTTTGGATGGCTAAACCGTTTAAAACTTTTGATGGAAGGCCCTCAACGTTTTAAACCTCGCCTCAGGGAAAGCTGATATTGCGATATGAAAATTTCAATTCCCCAATTTCAGTTTAAAAGATTAGTTTGGGGAGGGGGGATATTTAATATAAAAATCAAAAACAAAACGGGGAAAGTCGTAAAAAGTGATAACCCCACATTGTTTTGGAAATAAAAAAACGCTATAAAAAAAAATGTGGTGGGCCAGAAGAAACCGGGTTAATTAGCGCCCGTGAGGTTATAACCTTAGAATTAAAGACTGCGCGTTGCGGACTTTTACAGAACCCCGGGGAGATAGGCACTTTGTATGGGTTTTATACACTAAAGATGGGGATTTTAAAAGCAAAGAGGTTGCGACAGTAAAAAGTTTTCCCAAACTAAACGCGGCAAACTAGAGGCAAATAATGTTTGGGCCCGTATGAATTAAAATAGTTTGAAAACCCGACCTCAAATGGCACTTAGAACCTATTTGAATGGGAAAATAAAAAAAATTTAAATTTATAAACCATTTTCATTTTTTTAGCCGTCAAAAAAGTTTAGAAAAGCATCAAATCTGGCCCTTTACATGTAAGTCTTTGCCGGCGACAAAAGTCGGAAAAAAATTGAAATAAAGCCCTTGGAAAAAAACATCATCCTCCCAAAAAGAAAAAAGTTTAAAAAAAAATTCTACAAAATTACAGTTCTTTCCCAAACAGAAAATTAGGAACACGTTCACAATGATATTTGAAATTTTTTCTTTAAAGTGTGGAGAGGGATGGGTTTGGGCGTTAGGAGACCTTATAAAAGGAATTAATATTAGTGGCAAAACTTAGACTTTAAAGCCTTAAAGTTGTTGCGTCGTTCTTCCAATGGTGAGGAATTTTTGAATAACAAAAAGAACAAAATCCTGTTGACTTAAATAGAAAAAAAAATTTACAGAACGAATTGGGTTAAACTTACAATTTAGGCCTCGTAGGGGTTTTTTTTTAACTGAACAAATTTTTACGGGGGGTAGATAAAAATAATAACTGGATTAGTTTAAAATTCTGTTATAAAAAATATGGAGCAGTTTAAAATTTTGATAAAACCCCCCCATTGTTCAATGATTTGTGGGGCAGATGGTTGTGGAAAAACAAAATTTTTTTCCCAGACTTATTACAAACAGTTTATGTTTTTAATTTTCAATTTTATTTTCTTCCAACACTAAATGGAACCCAAGCAAAACATAATGAAGGTTTTATGGACAGAGTGAATTATATTTAGTTTTATCCCCGAATAAAATGAGTGAAAGTTAGAACCTTTTTTTATTGTTTTAGGGGAAACCAGACGCTTTTATTTAGATTGGGGTTTAGCGAAAAAGACATGTTAAAAAGAGAAAAAACTTTGTTAAACAGCTTTCAGCGGAAGACTTTCTCGGATAAGGTTTTGGATTTTTTGCAAAAAAATCACTCAGTTTAAAAGACTTTAGAGAACATTAAAGACTGTAGTGTTAATTTCAATGAAAGACGAGACCATTTGAAGAATGTTTGCGCGAAAATGATGTTTTTGAAAACGTCAAGAAAAACATAGGATTTTTAAAAAAAAACTAAATCTGAAAAGTTTAGTAAAATTTGATTAAAACGGTAACCCCGCACAGAGTTTTTGTGATAATCGTTTTTTTTTTGGTTTTTGAAGTCTTACTTGGAAGAACAGGAAACACCAATCCTGGGTTACTTTCGCCCGAAAAAGGGGAGGGGGGAAAATGGCCCAGGATTGGGGTTTCCCCTTTTTTCTCTTCTCTCTCTCTCTCTCTCCTCTCTTCTCTCCTTTCTCTCTCCTCTCTCTTCTCCTCTCTCTCTCTCTCTCTTCTCGTTCTCCGAGATATCTAAACTGGCACGCTGACATAATTTAGACTTGGAGTTTTAATGCATAATTATCATAATATATAATTATGAACTTCTCTGGTCCTGGTGTAAAAGTACCAAAGAAACTCAAAATTTCAGAAGGGAATTTGAAATGGTTTAAAATGAGGATCGTACATCGAATTCTTGGAACAAATGTTGTATTGAAAGAAATGGGTGTGGTTGGCGATAACTCTTGCACGTTTTGCCATACAGAAAAGGAATCTATAAGACACGTACTTGGGGATGTGATATTATAAAATCGTTGTGGACTAAACTCATGACAGAAATTAATGAAAAATGCAAAATGACGTTAAAAGCTGACCGACAACTGTATAATTTTAGGTACTGATAAACATATAAAAAATGACGATATATTTGAAAGAATAGTTCTGTTTGCGAAATGGTTTATTTTTCAAAGTAAACAAAACAAATGTGTTCCAATGTGCAGTGTATTCAGCAAAAGACTATTAGTTAAGTTTACAATTGACGAATATATAGCCAAAATTAATTGTCAGACACGAATTGAAAATCAATAAGGGAATGGTATATACCTTTTACTATTACAGATTAAAGGAAAACTTCAGCATAATATACTGCTTTAATGCTACCATCTATATGTTTTACATTCATCAAGACTGTTTATACTGTCTCACTATATAATGTGCTTGGAAACTTTTCACTGGATGGACTATGCAATCCAGGGCGGCATCTACTTCTTTCCAGGTTTCAGCTCAATTCTTGTACCCCTTTTCATTTTCAGTGTGTGTGTGTGTGTGTGTGTGTGTGTGTGTGTGTGTGTGTGTGTGTGTGTGTGTGCGTGCGTGCGTGCGTGCGTGCGTGTGTGTGTGTGTGTGTGTGTGTGTGTGTGTGTGTGTGTGTGTGTGTGTGTGTGTGTGTGTGTGTGTGTGTGTGCTGTTCCTTTCTTTTAATATTGAATTGATATTGTGATTAGGCAGTCGAAAAAGGTGTATATTTCTTGTAAGATATATATTGCAGAAATGGGGCCAAAAGGTTGGAAAATATTGCAACGGTCTTCTTTCTCTTGGTTTGCTTTATATCTTCATTCTTTATCAAATGTGTGTACTGGTTAAATTTGCTATTGTCTTGAGAATGGATAATGTTATAAACGTGATTCAGAGGACTGCTGTTATATGTCAATGTCTTTGTGCAGTGTCCTCTTTTTGCGCGCTTGTCAACTCTCGATTAAGCTGATTAAAGATTGATTGGAAAAAGGTACCAAAGAAACCGAAGCTTTTACTTGTACCTAAACGAAATGGAAAGATCATCATTTAATGCCACTGTACATCAGGACACACAAGTGTCCCTGCAGCGCTAAGGCATTCTTGGAATAGTTCATTTCAAAGTGAGGTGACTACAGGCGGACACCAAAACATTTTCTAAAAGGAATTTAAAGTAGATCCGCCAGATAACGGTTTTGTCATGTAATTTGTGTGTTCGTATTATCTGGTGGCTTTACTTTACATTCCTTTTAAACCTTCTTGGAAAAGACCACGTCAACAACAACAAACAAACAAACACAAAAAGACTTGTTATACAGTTAAAAAAGGGGTATGTAAAAGGCTATTAATAGCTTACATTCATTCTTACAGATGCTTCATTTTCCCTTTTCCAGTCTCCATATATATATATTCGTCCTTTGCCATTGACAATGTTGGCTTACACCACACCTTAACAAAGACCCCTAGCCTGTATTACACCAAACGTATTTGTAGTCTATGTCCCTCTCCATCCCTACCAGGCGCGCTGTCTCCTAATCAAAGACAGATGGTCATGTGACCTATTAGGTTATCTAGTTCATTAGTGATTCACTAAAGGAAAAGGACGGAAGATGCCGGGGTTAAGGTAGTGGTGGTGGGGGTGGTGGTGGTGGTGGTGGTGGGAGAATTGTGGATGAGCGGAGTTGAGATGGGAGACAGAGGTGAATGAGTCGACGCTAGATAGTTGAAGGCTGAAGAGGAGATAAATGGTAGGTTGTCTGCTGTCCCGAATGATGACAACTGGGTCACAGTGGTCAAGCGTTTGGCTTCTGGCGACATCTGTTTTTCGAATGCTCCTACTCCTACACACACACGCATGCATACACGCACGCACACACACACACACACACACACACACACACACACACACACACACACACACACACACACACACACACACACACACACACACACACACGCACACACACACACACACACACACACACACACACACAAAGAGAGAGAGAGAGAGAGAGAGAGAGAGAGAGAGAGAGAGAGAGAGAGAGAGAGAGAGAGAGAGAGAGAGAGAGAGAGAGAGAGAGAGAGAGAGAGAGAGAGATACAAAAGACTAAACGCATCCACATTTTCTTCCACATGAGTTTCCACCGCCTCTCTCAGTCCTAATCTGTCTGCCTGTCTGTACCTCTTTACTTGCCTGTCTGTGGACCTGTTGGTACGTCCAACCGTTCGTCCGTTTGTCTATCCGTCTGCCCGGCTGCCTGCCTGCTTATCTGTTTGTCGGTTCTGTCTGTCTGTCTGTCTCTCTGGCGTTGTCTGTCTGTCTGTCTGTCTGTGTGTGTGTGTGTGTGTGTGTGTGTGTGTGTCTGTGTGTGTGTGTGTGTGTGTGTGTGTGTGTGTGTGTGTGTGTGTGTGTGTGTGTGTGTGTGTGTCTTTCTGTCTCTCTGTCTCTGTCTCTCTCTCTCTCTCTCTCTCTCTCTCTCTCTCTCTCTCTCTCTCTCTCTCTCTCTCTCTCTCTCTCTCTCTCTCTCTCTTTATGCACTGTTTATATGCCCCATCATTTTGTGCCTTTTTGATGCCTACATGAACATGACCGTGATATCGGGGCACCTCCGATGTTATGATGTTATGAAAAAGGAAAGAGAAAAATAAGAAAATGAAAAATAAATGAGAAAGTATAGAAGACGAAAGTGGGAAAGAAAAGAAAAGAAAGAAAGGATAGACCGAAAGACAGAAAAAAGGCAAAAAGAAAGAAAGGAAGGAGGGAAGGAAGAAAGAAACAACGAAAGAAAGAGAGAAGGAAGGAAAGAAGGAAGGAATGAAGGAAGAAAGGAACGAAGGAACGAAAGGACGGACGAAGGAAGAAAATTAAAGAAAGATACACTCCTGCAACTTTCAGTTAACGGAGCAACGGCTTTGTACCTGACTTGAGCCTCCAGAAATATTGGGTTTCATCTGTCATCATTGTAATTTCTTTTTCCCCATAGCCTGTCTCCACGAGCCCCTCCATTAATTTCTTCTGCTCAGTGTTTAGCGCGCTCCCTTCGGGTTCTCCAGACAGAGCCACATTCTCATGATCTGTCATAGTCGCAGCGCCAGGAGCTCACACGGCAGTTTTCAATACGATATCATAACAATGCAGGAGAAATCAGCGTAGTGCCACATGAAGAACAGTTACCTGACTCGTGGCACTTTCCATTACCAGAGAACAGCAGAGAGAGAAAAAAATGTAGCGCATATGAATGCATGACTAACCTAATGTTAAGTCATAAAGGAAAACAGAGTAAAACATCGACACGTCTCTCTCTCTCTCTCTCTCTCTCTCTCTCTCTCTCTCTCTCTCTCTCTCTCTCTCTCTCTCTCTCTCTTATATATATATATATATATATATATATATATGTACCTCTGTGTGTGTGTGTGTGTGTGTGTGTGTGTGTGTGTGTGTGTGTGTGTGTGTGCGTGCGTTGTGTGTGTGTGTGTGTGTGTGTGTGTGCGCGCTCGCTCGCGCGCGTGTGTGTGTGTGTGTGCGCGCGCGCGCATGACGGCAACATATATTATACATACATGAATAAACCTGATTTATAATCACAGATACCTGCAAAGGAAAAGTATCAATGCATGCGTACATACATTCATTCATACATTCATTCATACATACATACATACATACATACATACATACATACATACATAAATACATACATACATACATACATACATACATACATACATACATGCAAACATACATTCATACACACATACATACATGCATACATAATTTTTTTTGGGGGGAAGGAAGGGGGGGGGGGGGGGGAATCATGCATGAATATACATTGACACACAAGCGTCGTGTGCCGCAAGATAAACATTATACATGAACTCATGCCCTGTGGGCAATTATATTTATCATGCGTGCATCAAGCAACCCAGGAGATGGGACACTGCACTGCTGCTCAGTCATTTCTCTGGTGCTCATTGGAGCATGGGCTGATTAAAGTCATGCATGACTCCTCCTACCCCCATCCGTCCCTCTCCCGCGATGACGACAATGGTAGTATGGTGGCTGTTCTGATATTTAAAAAGAAATTCGTATCAGTCTTACATGATTCATTTTCTTTGCTGTCAGACCAGGTTGGGAGCTTAAACGTCATCAGCGTGAACACTGATGATTTTGACTCATCCAAACAGATAACAATAATTTATGAAAACAGATATTTATTAAAGAAAGCTCGTGAACAGAGGTTATTTCCTCCCATGAAAACAAAACAAAACAAAAAATCTGTTTTGTTTTTAACAACAGTAATAAGACTGATAAAAAACAGATGATTACGACCCTTAAAAACAGAAGACACTTCGTCAGCCTGCCCCCCCCCCCCCCCCCCCCCCCCGGCCCCCTCATAACTGATGACTCACAAAAGATAATCATGACTCATTAAAACTGTTACTCTATCTTCCTCACCACCCGCATACATGTATTATGACCCACCAAACAGTGAATTTGACCCATTAAAATAGATACTTCATCTGCGCTGGTCCTTTGTTTCGCCCTTATACTGGAATCGTGACTTATGAAAGTAAGAACCATGACTTATGAAAACTGATGATCATAATCATTTTAAAACTGACACGTTCTCTGATCTGCCTGGATGTATATCTATCCGTTTTACTATCAATCAATCAATCAATCAATCAATGAATCTCTCTCTCTCTCTCTCTCTCTCTCTCTCTCTCTCTCTCTCTCTCTCTCTCTCTCTCTCTCTCTCGTGTGTGTGTGTGTGTGTGTGTGTGTGTGTGTGTGTGTGTGTGTGTGTGTGTGTGTGTGTGTGTGTGTGTGTGTGTATGACTGAAGAATTGTTAGCCTGCACTTGTTTTCCCCCACTACTTTCATTGTTCAGCATATATATATATATATATATATATATATATATATATATATGTATATATATATATATATATATATATATATATATATTGATTGATTGATTGATTGATTGATTGATTAATTTAACGTCTGTTCACAACAATGGTGATATTAGACTAATATATATATATATATATATATATATATATATCCGAGCGTGTATGCGTGCGAGCGCGTCTCTCTCTCTCTCTCTCTCTCTCTCTCTCTCTCTCTCTCTCTCTCTCTCTCTCTCTCTCTCTCTCTCTCTCTCTCTCTCTCTCTCTTCTCTCTTCTCTCTCTGAGTGAGTGAGTGAGTGAGTGAGTGAGTGAGTGAGTGAGTGTGTGTGTGTGTGTGTGTGTGTGTGTGTGTGTGTGTGTGTGTGTGTGTGTGTGTGTGTGTGTGAGTGTGCGTGTGCGTGTGTCTTTGTGTCTGTGTGCCTGTCTGTCTGTGTTTCTGTCGGTCGTTTTGTCTGTCTGCCTGTGTGTTGCGTAAGGGAGAGAGAGAGAGAGAGAGAGAGAGAGAGAGAGAGAGAGAGAGAGAGAGAGAGAGAGAGGGGAGAGAGAGAGAGAGAGAGAGAGAGGAGAGAGAGGTGACATTCACATCCCCATATTTTGTTTTATAATCCTTATTAAAATATCCTTTCCCTGAAAGAAAAAAAAACGTGTAATAGAAAACCCCCTTAGAATCTCCCTGATCCATAATTTGCTCATACGACGGGCTTCATCAGATTATCTCTCAGATTCTCCTTCACCATGGCATAATTCGGCATATTCCTTGCCCATCTTTCCCTCCACCTTCCTGCTTTTGCGTTTCCCAAGACTCATCCATTCATTCTCTCCTGTCCGTCTCTCTGTCTGTCTCTGTCTCTGTCTCTGTGTCTTATACACACGGGGACCGAATAAAATTGTTGCAGGATGGAGACATGTTGCTGTGTCATAAGTCGTCTTCGAGGAAGAAAAATAATGCAACACCCACAAGTACCTGACTCATAGCTATGGCTTGTGTAAAGTTTGACGGTGTTGCTGTTTTGATCTACATTTTCCTTTTTTTTCTTTTTTTTTTTTTTTTTTTTTTTTTCTTTTTTTGGGGGGGGGGGGGGGGGGGGTGATATTGCTGTGAGAACGGATGCTCATGAAATCGGTGTTGTCCAATGGCGGAATTCTGTTAACTGTCAGAGTTTATGAACAGTCGAACTCTGAGTATTTTTATCAAACTTTACATTAACCGTATTCGCAGATGTTGATTTGACTCTATCCACTGCAGAGTGGCGTAAATACTCCTCGTGGATGACAGGCGCGCACTGGCTACTTGGAAGATGGCCAAAATCAGTAGAGAGAAGAGTCCCGTGAGATTCTGGAAGAGTGGATCTCGGGAGTGGTTCACTGGTTGAGATAGAGGTAAAGCTCTGACATTTCATGGGTCCCCCCCCTCCCACCCACCCACCCCACCCCCAATGTTGCGTTTTCTGACTCTGGTTGCAGTTCCTTGAAGCAACTTTTCATACAAGGAAGAGCAACTGTTTTATGTCTTGCTGACTATCGCGGATGATACTGACTGCTATCTAATGAAGTGTGCCGGCCGCTGACGGTTTTTGCGATGTCTACAAAATGCAGTTCTGAGTGATAGAGATACAGTGTTGTGTGTATATTACAGTTTTTGTTTCATGTGCGCCTCCTGGTCTTGTGATCATGGCATTGATAACAGTTGCGAATGCTGGGCAACTTCTGCTGCCATTGCGTCTCATGTAGAAACTGTGATCGCATAGTTCATGCACTCTTTGGCAACGTTTTTCATCTCTGTCACCTGCTTTCTGGTATACTGGACGACGGCTAAGGTACTGGGCAGGATTGTTGTGTCCTGGTCTCTTTTGCCCAAGCATTTTGTACGGCTGTAAGCACCTGACCCAACTCTTTCTGAACGAAATGACAGCTGTGGATTGCGGAAAACTTCGACAAACAGTTTGTGGTTTTAACACAATAAAGAAGCACCAAAGAGGTAGATCGTGAAAATATTTACAACCCCAAGGGCTTCTCTTTCAGTCTGGAAACATCACTATTTTCTGGGAGTTAGAAGTTGCCCAGCAAGCTGGATGATCCGGCTTCTTCAAAACGAACATCTGATGATGTCCCTGGACTACCATCACTGCAGATATCAAATTAGTTGTCCGATCGAAATCACAAAGTCTAGCTGCTTCACTGATGACTTCCTTTTGGTTTAGGAATGCTTTCTCGCGCGCTTTTACCCATGAAGATGATGTCCATTTCTTTTGGGTTGTATCACTTAATGAGTCAGTGCGGCATAGTTTTGTATATGCTGTGCCCCAAACAAGTTCATCTTCCCATGGGCCTGTGGAGTTCTGATGCATGGGATTGTGTTCGAAGATTCAGAATGATTTGGGGAGTTTTACTCGCTGGGTTAGTAACCACCTTCGGCCAAAGTAATTTCTGGAACTTCCGCAGATTTCTTGAGTTTGCATTTTTCAACATTGAGAGTAAGGCTAAAAACCGTTTGACGTGACTATTAAAATAGAGCTCGCAGGTTGTTATCATGGACTGTTTGAGGTAAGCCTTAACAGTGTGTCTCATCAATGGCGTTCATCACACCCTACGCATATTCAATTCTACACGTTCATTTTCCTTAAAAAAAGTGTCAATGGCAGAATTCACGCCGAATAATTGATGGTGATCGCGATAGTCCAGCGTGTGTTGAAAACCATGTGTACAGTGAGCTTCTTCCAGTTCAAGTTGAGTGCGACCTTGGCTCAGGCAAACCTTTGAGGGGAGAAAACACCCTTGCATCTGCAAATAGTATCTTGGGTTCATCAAGCGTTGAAATATCGTGTTTTCACGCTTGGTGGTTTTGCAGCGCAGATTGGTGCGGCTAAATATTTTGACATTTTTACAGTACAGACATTCTTGGCCAGGAAGTCAGCCATTTCATTTCCTCGAATGCCTACATGGACAGGAATAAAGGCAAGAACAATGTTGTAAACATCAGGAAATGACTTAAAGAATTAGAGAAGCGATGGCACTCTCAAACAGCACACGGCATTGATAAGGGGATCGCAGATATTGTTAAGTATTTGTTAAGATCAATAGCTTCGAGTGTTGTGCGTTTAGACAGACATTCTTACAACTCTCCGAAAAAACAACAACATGCTCTTGAGGGAAAATGTTACACAATGCGACCTGCTAAGCAAACTGTCCAGATTATGACTAAATATTTGATGGCTCTGACTATAAACCTATTGTGTGAGATTAACATGTAGGGCCTCTACACTACACCTTTCCATCACCTGCCCACCTATCCGTCTCTTGTCTCTGTTTGTTCGTCTGCCTGTCTGCCTGTCTGTATGTTTGTCTGTCTGTGTCACACACAAATACAGACACACAGACAAACACAGACGCACATGGACGCACAGAGATACGCAAACACACATACAGACAGACAGACACCCACACACACATGTGCACACAGACATGCACACACAATATTACTCACACACGCACACACGCACGCACGCACACACGCAGATTGCATACGCAGACTCTACACACACACACACACACACACACACACACACACACACACACACACACACACACACACAAAGACACACATACACACACGCGCGCGCGCGCGCGCGCGCGCGCGACGAGATAAGAAAATTGATGTGAATGGGGTGCTGAAGAAAAACGTACCTCATTCCTGGCCCTACCCCCTCCCTCCTCTCCTCCCCTCTTTTAATAGTGTAACATCTCGGAGGCGTCATCAACTTCATCCTTTGTGCACGCTCTTCTGCGTCTGTTTTAATCTTCTGGTCAGTCACGCCATCAATACACCCATCCTCCTCCTCCTCTCTCTCTCTCTCTCTCTCTCTTCTCTCTCTCTCTCTCTCTCTCTCTCTCTCTCTCTCTCTCTCTCTCTGCTATGCCGTGGCCAAGGTCAAACTGACATTAATCTGTGTGTAGAGAGCGTGGTTGTCGGTGTCCATATTGGCTTCATAGAATAGAAGCTCGGGTGAGACTCTCTTCATATTGGTTACAAATAATATTTATGGTTTCTCTTCTGTGGAAAGTGAGATGGGTTTTTCTCGTTTGCTTTTAGTGTAGGGTTGTTGTGACGTTTTTACTAAGACCCCATTCATAAATGATGGTTGAATGCTCAGGCAAGAACGATAGACCGTAGCAGGAAAGTCAAGCTTTCGTCCACACCCTCCACTTTCTTTCTACAGATGTAATCAAGAGGTTTGATTTAGACACAACAACTGAATTTAATAAATTATGAATAAAGATGATGATGATCTGCAGTGAATATGTCGTATGGTTGCTTTGAATGTTGATGTCCGTTTGTTCCCTATGAGATGTGTTACATATAAAAGAAATAAATCATGCACATATACTAATAACGAGAAAGTCTCTGTCCTTCTTCACTTCGCTTCTTGCAGTAGCACGAATATAGACTGTCCGCTCGTGCTACAAAAATATCTTCCGGAGGATACACACCGAATATAGTCATACACAAGATAATATATGAAAAAAAAATGTCTGAGTGTGTTATGGCGGTTTGGGATATGGAGGGATGTTTTTTAATGGATTGCCATTTCAGCTTCAGGGAAAATCGTGTAGCTTTCCGGAGTTCCGCTGACGTTCACAGTTCTTTTTCCCAGATCCGGGGAAAGGGCGAAAACCCAGCACTTTCCCCCCGACAAGGGTTAGGGGAAATAAAGCGTGTCCAAAAGGTGAAGAAGAAAAATTTGGTCGAAAAAACGGGAGTAGGAATAAAAAGGGGTGTAAGATGGAGGAAAACCTGCAAGTAAAAATTGTCTTAGATTTTGCACTATGGTGGCACATACTATTCCCCCATCAACTTCTTAAACACACTTTAAAAATTTGCCCTACTTGCTCAAATTTTTTAAAATTTGGGAATTTCTTAAAAAATCGCAAAACGATGAAATCATCAACAGAAAAGGGAAAAATGTATACAAATTTTCCCAAACCCTCCCTTGACTGAGTTATTCCCCAAGGTTAATGTTTGAGGGAATTACAATTGTATTTGACCCTCAAACAAATTCATCAAAGGGCCCTCAATCTTCAATTATAAGACACTTAGACCCAGGGAAAATGCTTCTTTTCGTAACTGAACCCTTTTCCCCGACTTTTTAAATAATAAATCTCACCCCCAACAAACAATCACACTTCTAAATTTTGGGTTTCCCATACAACGGTGAGCTGAAATAGAATTTACATAAAGGGGTTATAAAATGGCAACACGGATGTGAAGCAAACGGGTAAAATTTACGGGTCTACGATCAATCATAGGGTTTTTGAGGGTAAACCTAAAATTTTTTTAAAATTCGGGAGCTTTTAAACGATCGCGCGACAAATTTTTATTGAACCCGGAATGTCCCTTAATCCATTATGTTGAATAAATTTTTTTGCGTTACACGGAAAAGGGTTTTAAAAATCAAATTTACCTAAACAGAGTCTTCTTGACTACAGCTCGGACTCCCCCCACGGAACGATGAACTCGTTCGTTTTCCCCCGAAAAAAGTTGTGGAGGGTCGCCAAAGCCCTGTGGGCCCCCTTCAGTCCCCCTAGACTGATGTTTAAAAAGGGTTTTCCTTGCTCTCGTTTAAAATTTAGACTTTCTAGGGCCAATTTTCGAGTCCGGGTGATAAAAGGGATGGTAGTGAAAACGGTTACTATCAACCGCAAAAAGGGCCCCGGACAGAGACATATCCCACCTTGGCGCGCGATTGGTCGTACGAGGGTTTTTTCGATGCCCACTTTTGAAAATTAAATTTTATTATTAATACAAATGCAAGTCTGCTTGACGCTTGAAATTTTTAAACGAACTCCCGGTAAACCCAAAAAACCTAACAATTATTTTTGTCGTTTTGAATAGAAATAATTTAACAAGCGCAGAGCGAATAGAGTCATGTTCATTGGGCATTTTTTTTTAATGAAAAAAGGAACCCAGCTTATGAATGAAAGTCACAAAAACCCCCCCACTTTGCGAAAAATCCCATTTTTTGCAAAACCCCTAAGAAAAGGGGACAGTCCATTAATATCAAAACCCGGAATTTAAACAAACAAATTTGGGACAAATCTTTTTCATTTCCAAAAATTTTTATAAATTTTTCAGGATTTTTGGTTTCTTCACCCTTAAAAAATGTATACTGTTCACTAGTTTTTTGAGTACGGATTTAAATTTCCCCAACATGTTCCTCCCAAATTTCAGAAACGATTAAAATATCATAATAAAGTTTGGACATCTTTTGATTTTATGTCAAATCAATAAATTCCTAAATCCCCCCTGAAAAATGGCACTTGCGTTTCTCATGCCAAAGGGCCCTACGTTTGAATGATTTGTCATGACGATTTAACAAAGTTTCCCAGCTCCGTCTTCCATTCCTGGTGCTGTGGTCCATATAAAACAATTTTTGGATCCCCGGGTTTTTCAAAGGTTTTAGTGGTACATGGTAGTGATATCTTCATGATTTCCCCCCTCCTGCATACAACTGCGACGTACTCTTGTTATCTCAATCCTCTCTTTCCCAAAATTTCTTTGGGGGGGGGGGAGATTGACGTGGTATGTCTTCTCCTTGCCCTTTTAATTTAATTTGTAATCAACTGGGTTTACTTTTCTGGAAATGGTGTACGGTCCTTTCCCCTGTTAAATGGGGCTTGTTATGTTTCCCGTGGAAGTAAACATAATACTTTTTTTCCCAGGGAAAGAGATGTCCCCATTTCGTCTTCCCCGTTGTAGTGCCCTTTGCTTGTCGTCCCCCGGGAGCCTTGTCCCCGATTGTCACGGGGAACTTGCTGTTTTTTCATTCCCCCCTTTAGAACGAGGGCTTTCCGCCGGTTTCTGGGGTCGTTTCCAGTCCTCGTTCCCGTCCAATTTGTTTTTAAGACCCGGGATTGGCCCCGCACATGTCTCCCCTATAGTAGTTCAAAAGGTGAGAACTTGATGAATTTTGTGGGGCTTCCCCGTAAGCCCAAAAATTTTCTGCAGGAAGAAAAACTGTCCCCCTTCTTTTGGGGGGTTTTAAAAAAGTTTCTTCAAAAATGACTTCAAAGTGCCCTTTAATCTTCCCCCAAATTCCCCTTGGGCTGAGCGTGGAAAGGCGTTTTGGTTTATACCTTTAATGTTCAAGAGTCTGTTTCCTCTCGCATTGTCCCCGAAAGAAATTTACTACCTCCGTCCGTAGAAAAATCCCGGTTTGGGATTCCACTTCGCCAGATTTTCCCCCCAAGTTTAGGGCCAAGCTTCGGGGTTGATGTTACGGAAATTTCCGTTTTTCTGCTTTGCGCGTAGCATAATCCGAGGGAGGTGGGGAAAGTATCCCCTTTTCCCCTTTATGATGACATGGGTTTATGGGGCCGGGTGTTTTCCCCTGCAAACGATGGAAGGTATTTCGATCAGGGGGCCCTCCTCTTTCTGGTGCTTTCCTTAAAAATTTTTGCCCATTCATCCAAACGTATCGCATGACGCACAATAAATTTTTTTCGTCACCTTCCAAATCCTGGCCCAAAAAAAATGTAGCGACGCTTTTTTCGTAAGCCTTTCCCCGAGGGGGTCCAGAATAGGTATTCAGGGGCTAATTGTTGTAAGTTTAGTTTTCCCGGGGACCACAACTTTTTTGGGGTGTTGCGTCGTTGGTGTACGCACCTTCCTATACAGTATTCCTTTTTTTATTTTAAACGATGTTCAACACATGTTTTGCTGGTACGTGCGTTGTTGGTTTACGGGCCAACTCAAACAACTTCTTGAGTGATGGGTCTTTTATCTGTTCTTCTTTTAACTCTGCAGGAGATACAATGCTGCAAGTCGCTTCTTTAATCTTGAGCGGTTTCATCTGCTTGCCGGTAACTGCTGCCGCTTGGATTGGATAAACGGGTACATTAATGATCCCTCCTCTCTTGCTTGCGTGTATTTCCAATCAATACTGGGCAACGGGTTTTTCCATAACGAGTACTTCTGTCTTGTCTGGAAAAGTAGGGAGTCTCCATATGTTACACTCGCCACAGGAAGATTTTGTTTGACTGATGACGATGCCAGTGATACCTCTTTTTTCTGCCCCCTTTATTCAATTTTCCCTGGGAAAACCCAAGTTTTTCCCTCAACGATCGTCTTTGGTGGAGCCTGGGGCCCCCCTCCCCCCCCAAAGCATCCCCGTTCCTTTCTCCCCCCGACCCCCCCTCCCCGTGCCAAGATTTGAACTCGTTCCCTTTCCAAACCCCCTTAATCACACTGTCACGACCACCCCTGGGGGTCGGGCCCAAACGGGACCCGCTAGGGGGGAGTGAAGGAGGGACTGACCTCCCCACGCCCCGCAAAGCCCAAACACGAGAAAGATTACAAATTTTAAAAAAACCCCATTTATTCACACCAACACACACATTCATAAATAACTTTCCCAACACCCAAAAACAGGCACAATCACAATCAAGCTTTCCCAACCACACAACATGCCCCAACCCCAAAATCAAGCACCCCAAAACACACCCCAACATGCCAATTATAAATAAAATTTCCCCATACACGACACAATCACAATTACGCATTCCGAAACTTTATGCCAATTTACACAATTAAAAAAAAACATTTCCAGCATACCCCTTTCCCCCACACCCTGGAGTCCTAACACCCCTGCCCCCGTAAAAGTTTTACTGGGGCCCCCTGTCGCACTAGGTGCCCCCGAAGGGGGTTGGTTTTTTGGAAGGGGGGGCCCGCTCAAAGCCGACCCCCTCGACCCAAGAAGCAGTGAAAGCGCGTCCCGGGGGGGGGGGGGGGGGAGAAAAACGTTGGCGTTTTTTACGGAGGTCCGGGAGGGGGAATCAGGGCCGGCCAGCCCAACCCCGGCGGGTTTTTTTCTACCAGTCCGGGGTCCCGACCAGGCGTGGCCCAACCACGCGTGGCACCACCATTTTCGCCCGGGCCCCAGCCAGACGGGGCCTCAACCAGCACGGGGCCCCAAAACCAGTCCAGCTGGGTAAAACCCCCCCGGGGAGGGGGGAAAAAAAGTCCGGGGAGGAGAAAAAAAGGAAAGGGAAAGGGAAAAAGGGAAAGGGAAGAAGGAAGGGAAAGGAAAACCCCCGCCGTAAAGTACGCCCCTCCCCCTTTTGCTGCAAAATCTTAACAGCCCCTCGCATGAGGGGCGGGGGGGAATCTACTAAATCCCAAAACCCCAGCTAAAACACAGACCTAAGCATAACACAGAAAACCCAATCAAAACTTTAAAAGTTTTCTCAAAATAAACAGGAAAGGGGGACTGCTTTAAAAATTTCCCAAACAGGCTATAAAAAAAATATGAATTATTTTCACCCTTCTCTCACTCACGTTTAAAAATTTTCCCTTTTCTTGGGAAAAATAAACCAACACGGGCGACCATCGCTTTAAAATCCCCCCACATTTGCAATAATATTCAAGGGGAAATAATTGTAAATTTTAAGCCCATTTCAAATAACACAAATCCCCAAACCCACGCATCCAAAACACAAATAAATGGTACGCACGTCGCGAACAAAAAAACTCCGTTTCCTTCCCAACCACAAACAACGGTGGCCGAAAAAAATAAGAGCCCGGGCAAATTTGTGACAGGGGGGGAAAAGGCGAGCCCAAAGGGCAAGTAAAACCCCGAATCACCGGGTTTTCCCCTCCCCCCCCAACCGACAAACCCATCACAAGGTGCATAAACAGGAAAAAAAATTTTGGGATATAATTTAAAGGGCCGGGTTTTAAAAAATTGAATTAACCAAAAAAAAGGTCTCAAAACAAAAATTTCTTTTCCAATTTCAAAAACAAAAGAAAATTGCGCAAAAAAAAAAGAATAACCCGGGCTAAAAAACCAACAAACCAAAAAAAACAAACCACGAAACTGATGCTTCCCAGCTCCCCTGGGTGCCCCAGAAGAGGGGGGGTCAAAGACCCCTCTTCCCCTCTTTTCCAGCCCAAAGAGGACAAAAAGCCCCGTGGGGGAGAAAGAAAAAAGGATGTCCCTCCCCTACAGGCCGTGTGGGAATTGAAGATCCCGACTGAAACCCTCGATGATAGGGTTGAAGAACCAAGCCGGAGCAGGCCTCCCGAGACATCTTCCGTTTCGATTTGAAGAGCTAACCCCCCTTTCAGCGATGGGGGCCCAAATGCCCGCTGCGTCACAGAGTGAGCAATTTTCAAACTAAAAAAAAATGAAAAACGTGGCCGGGTAAAAAAAAACAGGGAGGGGGCCCAAAAGGGACACAATTGGGAGGGGAAAGGGTTACCAGCCCCCATGAACCTGCGGGAAATGAATACCCGGGGGCAGTGGAATTAGAGAGAGAGAGAGAAAAAGAAAACCCAAAATTTGAGCTAAAACTCCCCCCAAAGGGTTTGAAACCGCCCCCACAACCCCCCATTAAGGCCGGATACCCGAAAACCCAGCAACGACAATAAAAAAAAATAATTCCGCCACCCTAAAAAGGGTAAGGGTGTACCCTCGTGACAAACTCGTGAAAAACCCCCTTTAAAAGCATCTGTTCCTGAGATACAGTGCCCCCTTTGCCCCGGGCCCCTTGAAAATTTCCCCAAAAATGGGACCCCCCCCAACCTCTTTTGCTGGGGACAGGTACAAAAAAAATCCAATACAAACATTCTACATGGGAATCTTTACGGGAAAAATTTACATAATACTACTTTTATAAAACAAACTAAGCAAACCTTCCAACCAAGAAAGTAACAATCCCAACCCTTGGTGATTCACTACCCTTAACATCACTGAAGTGAAAATGTCACTACACCTGATACAGAGAAACCCAAAAAGGGGGTAAACCCGGTTTGGGGAAGGTCCCTTTGACTGAATTTCCCAAAGTGCCCGAACCCACGGGGGCTCGGCTAAGATAGTCCCCATCCGTATTACAGGAACCCTTGAAATGAGGAAAAATGAACGCATGACTCTGCAGTTCCACTGCCTAACCTGAGTCGAGACTGACCCGGCCCGGGTCCCGGGCCAGGCACTGGGGAGGATGATGATCGCTCCCTTTCAAACTTTGGGGCCCTACTTCTTCTTTGGGGACGCCCCGTGCCTCCAAAAACCCGCCTGAGAGATTCAGCAAATAGGGGCCCTCGTAGGGCCTAAGCGGGACGCCTTGGGGGATCGCCGCGTTTACCCCTAAACCGGGAAATGTAGCGGGGAAACCCTGATCGGATGGGGGATTAAGGGTCCCCCCAGGTCGACCCCCCCCCCCTTTCTGAAAAGGTCCCCCCAAACCCCCCCAAAGACCCCAGGGGAACCACCTTCAAGCGACCCTTAGGCGTTTCCGCTGGGAGACATCGCCCCCCCCCCCCCCAAAACCCCAGTACGCCTAACCTGTGAGTTCATCCCTGGCCAAAAAAAAAATCTTTTTTCTTAAACCCCCCTCGAGAGTCCCTTTGAGCCCCCTATGACCTGCCTAGGTGAATCAAGGGGCCCTTTCCCGGGAAAAAAGATTCTCTCAAAACTTTGGGGGAAAGACAAGCTGCTTGGCCCCACGAAATTTCTTGAAATGAAAACCCTAAAGAGGGTCCCCTTGTTGGGGCTTAAAAAACTCACCTTGGGGTGTCGGGGCCCCACTGAGTGGGACGATCCACAAGTTGCGTAGGGGGTTGGGGCTTTCCCAAATCCCTGGCCCGAAGGGCGGATATGCCGCAGGGGGCCCTTGCCAGAACCCCGTCAAGATCGGGTGAAAAACGGGGGCCAATTCCTTTTTCCTGTTCTTACTTTGGCGCGTGTGGTGACTCCCACACCGCCTGTTTCGGGGGAAAACCGTAAAACACGGGTGACTGTGTCCCCTGCGAAGGTGATAGTATTTTTTGTAAGGGAATCCCGGGGTTTGCTCCACCCCCGAGGGGCCCTACTTTGCCACAGAAATAGGGGGTGGAGATAGAAAAAAGTTTTGAAGGGGGGTGAAGGTAAAAACCCCGCCTCCACCCGCACACATCGAAGGGGGCCCGCCCGGGGCCTTTGGGGGGAAAAATAAATCCTTAAACCACAAAAAAGTGTTGATGTCCCAATCCCTGAAAGGTGTTTGACCAAAAGGGTTTAACCAACAACAGAAAGAAAAACTGGACACTCTGTTTTTACCAGAAGGGTTGGGTGGCTCCACGTTAGCCGAGGCGCGAGGGGGCTGGGAAAGGGCTAAAACCACATACTCCCCGGTTTTTTGGGCAAACTTTCCCAATGTGGCCCCCACGAACAAAAAAAAACAAAATCGGGGGGCTGAGGTCCCCCATGAAATCCTGCCTTTTCACCCCCCTAGCAGTTGGCGCCTTATTGCCACCCAAAAAAAACCCGTGGAGGGCTTCCTCTCCGTACTGGGCGATGCCCATAACCCGCGAAACTTCCCGCAAACACCTCCCGCGGTGTGAATCGCAGGGGGAAATCCTAGGTGCTGTCCGCCTTCCGGGTCCTCAACTCTGGGGACACAGTGTTGGGGAGCTTTCAAAAAAAGGGTCAAAAACTCCAGGGTCCAAAAATTTGCCCAAATGACGCCAGTACCCTAGCGTTTTGCGGGACTATCACCCCCCCCCCCGCACGAAGGTTCGTCCCTTATTCTTCTTCATGGACCCGAACTTCCTCCTGTAGTCTCTGGGGTAAGGTGGAAAAAAGCTTACGCAAGGGCCCAAATGCATGTCTGCAAAAGACCGCCTTCCTTTAGAGTGACAACAACTCCCTTGCCCGCACCCGCAACCCAAAAAAAAAAAGGTGCAAAGGCCTTTTTTTTCCTCAGCCCCTTGGTATTGAAGGGAGGGTACCTTTTTCAAAATGCTCTAAGAACATATCTATTCCTCGCTAGGGGCTGGGAAATCTGGAAACTTTAAAATTGGGGGCCCCTAACTCTATCGCTTGGCCCGTCGATCCAAAACCCCCCGATTACAAAAATGCGGGGGACCGCGAAAGAAGTTTTTTCCATCTCCTCCCTTTCCCGAGCCTCCATCCGTCTAGTTTTTTTCCCTACGGAGGGCTTCTTTCCCGGAAACCTCTTCCCCAAAGCTGATCCTCCTTCTGGCCGCCTCCTCCCAGGCCCCGAGCACCCCTTCCCTACCGATCCTCCCGTCTGGGAGCCCCTTCCTTTTCGAAGAGCCTCCTGTCTGGCAGTCTCCTCTCTGCGCAGAGCCTCCATCCTATCCAACTCTTCCCTACGCTGAGCAGTCTCTTCCCTACGCTGCCGCTCCAGAAACATCAGGACGGAGGTGATGTCCTGGGCGGGGTTCACCACTCCCGACACGGGAGGATGACCCGTTTGACCCGTCCCTTGGGTCTCGACCTTACCATGAGGAAAGTCTCCTGGGGCATACTCCTTACGAGGGGAAGCATGGAGAAGAGAGGGTTTCGGTTTCTGCGACTCAACAGAAGCCCACAGTTGCTTCGCTATGCTCTGACGCTTCCGAGCGGAAGTGCCAGTCGGGTCTCGACAGGAAGACCCCCCAGCGAAGAGGTAGTAAAAGTACTCACTGGACTACCTGCTACAGCACTGGAATAAGTAGAAGTTACCGTAGTCGAAGTACTGGTACTAATAGTAGGGACTACAGTAACATTTTGAATACCCTTCTTCTTCGACGCCCGCGTCGCCATACCACCAGCACCGGACGTTGCCATGACAACAATATTCTACGGTTTTCAAATACAGGGAAACGACGATTCCAATTGAAAAACAAATATTTTCAGGGGTGTGTGTGTATATGTGTGTATGTGTGTGTGTGTATGTGTGCGGACAAGTTCCGGCTGCTCCCACTTGGCAACGCCGCGCTCCAAAGCACGAGCAACCAGTGCGGTGGGGCTCACCGAAAAAAAAAAAAAAAAAAAACTATGTCCGGCTGCCCCCACTCTGGCAACACCGCGCTCCACAGCACGAGCAACAGTGCGGTGGGGCTGGCCGGAAAAAAAACAAACAAACTGGCAGACGGAATCCGGAGAGGAGAAAAAAAAAAAAAAAGACACTAACATCCGATACAACCCTATACTCAATAACCCGGTAGAGAAAAAAAACAAAAACTGGCTAAATACAAAACAGGAATGGAGACTGAGCGGCATCAGAAAGGCAAGACTTACGGCCGTACCTGCGTAAGGCACCCAGCGGAAGGAGGAAGTCTGGTCGCGGTCGACTCCCCCTGGTCTCACCTCGACTCCCGAGTCAACCGGATGTTCCTTCAGGCCACCAAGACTCCCTTTACACTAGAGTCACCAGCCAACCACCCACGAACAAACACGACAAACTGACTAAAATATACAAAACAGACAAACTAAACAGGTACTCCGCGAAACGAGGGGAAAGACAGTCAGAGCCCTTCACATCCCGGGAGCCCCCACAATTGTCACGACCGACCCCTGGAGGTCTGCCCTGACAGGATCGGTCTAGGTGGGAGGAAGGGAGTGACTGACCCCACACGCCCCGCAAGAGACCACACGAGAAAGATTACGATACAACACCCCATTTATTCACACCGACACACACAGTCCATAAATAAGCATTCCAACACACACACATGCAAATCACAAACAAGCATTCCAACGCACACAACATGCACATCACAATCAAGACTCCAAACACACACAACATGCACAATTATAAATAAACATTTCACCATACGACGTACACAATCACAATTACAGCATTCCAGCACATATGACATATACACAATTATAAAGAAACATTTCCAGCATCCATCCCTTCCCACACCTGGAGTGCCTCAACCACCCCTGCCTCCGTCAAGTCTACTGGGAGCACCCTGTCGCACTAGGTGCTCCGAACCGGGTTGGTTGTTGAAGGGAGTCGCTCAAAGCCGACACCCTCGACACACAAGCAGGCAGTGAAGAGCGCGTCCGGAGGGGGGGGGGGGGGGGGGGGGGGGCGAGAAACGTGGCGTTGTTACTGGAGGTCCTGGACGGGGATCAGGCCGGCCAGTCAAGCCGGCGGGCTTTTCTACCAGTCCGCCGGTCCGACCAGAGCGTGGCCTCAACCAGCGCGTGGCACCATCCAGTCCGCGGTCCCAGCCAGAGCGTGGCCTCAACCAGCACGTGGCACCAACCAGTCCAGGCTCCGGGTGAAAGCCCCGGAGGGGGGGGGGAAAACGTAGCTGGGAGGAAGGAAGAAAGGGAGGGAGGAAAGGAAGGAAGGAAGAAGAAGGAAGGGTACTGGAACCCGCCGTCAGTACAGTCTGACCATGCTGCTAAATCTTAACAGCCACTCGCATGATGGGCGAGGGGAAGTCTACTAAATGCACCAACAACCCCAGCTCAACACAGACCTGAGCATACACAGTAAACCAATCAAATCGTTAAGTCTTCTCACATAAACAGTAAGGACTGATAATCAACAGGTATAAAACAAATATGAATATCTTCACCCTTCTCACTACGTTTATT
>JAFLJL010001625.1:60000-67590 GCA_018398815.1 Conus ventricosus | reverse complement strand
TCTGCCGTCGTTTGTTTATATTTTCTCAATTGCTTGGCGTTTGAGTCTTTTCTGTCTTTCACTTCATTCTCTTTCTCTTGTGTGAACACATGCCCCAGGAGCACTTGCACGTGCCCAACACCACACACACCCCAAAAACACTCCACACCACCACACAAAACCCCACACAACACACACACAACACACCCCCACACACACACTCCCAAACAAAAAATGTTCCATAATATACAGTGAACACGCAGGGTGTATAACACACTGCACGGGCTTACTCGGAACCGGTCAGGGGGACTCTTCCTCTGGAAAGTGCCCCCCCACGTCCCCCAGTAAGGACTCATGGGTCCCCCGACACTGATGCCCTGATAACGCCCCCATTGAACGTCCCGGTCTCCCCCCCTGATCCCCCTAGAAAGCCCCAGTGGGTACTCATTCTCCCCCGACGCTGAGACCTATACACCCCCCGTGAAGGTACTCAGGGGGTTCCCGCCTGTGACCTATGCATCCCCAGGAAGGACTCGGGGTTCCCCCGAACTGGGAAAATCACCAAGGTGAAGGCTAATTAACATAATAAGGAGAAGGTGGGGCAAATTTTTATTTTTTCACATGCCAGTGAGGATTAGGATGACGCAGGCAACGTACGTTACACTGCCCAGGAGGATTGGGACCAGGCAACGCACAGTTCACACTGACCAGTGAGGATTGGATGGCGGAACGCTCAGTTCACCACTCCGGAGGATTGGAAACGAGGCAACGCCCCCCCCCCCCCCCCCCCCCCCCCCCCCCCCCCCCCCCCCCCTACAGTTCACACGCCCGTGAAAATTTAGGATACGCAGGAAACGCTCAGTTCCCCCTGACCTGGGATTAGGTGATCAGGAAACGCTACAGATACAATTTCACATGACCAGGGGGGATTGGATGAGCAGGAAACGTACAGTTCCAGACGTGAGGTTTTGGTGAGCGGAAAAACCATTTCACAGACCATGGGGATTAGGAGACGAGGCCGCTACAGATCTTTTACACTGCCAGGAGGTTTAGGGAGAGCAGGAACGTACATTTCACACTGACGTGGGTTTTTGGAAAACGCAGGACGTACGTTCACACTGCCCCAGTGAGGATTAGGTGACGCGGGCAACGCAAACGTACAATTTACACTGACCAGTGAGGTTAGGTGCGCGGGCAACGCTACAGATACAATTTCACCGACCATTTGGGATTAGAGATGCAGAAACGCTACATTACATCCCCCAGTGAGGTTAGGATGAGCAGGAACCTAAGATAAAATTTCACACTGCCGTAGGATTAGGTGACCAGGCAACGTACAGTTCCCCACTGACCATGAGGTTAGGATGATGCGGGCAACGTCAGTTCCACGGCCTTTGAGGTTAGGTGACGGGGCCGTACGTTAAAATTTACACGACCAGGAGGATTAGGTGCGCAGGCAACGTACAGTTCACACTGCCTGAGGATTGGGTGCGCGGAAAACGTACAGTTTACACTTCCAGTGAGGATTGAATCGCATGAAAAGCTAAGATACTTTTCACACGACCAGGAGGTTGGTGAGCAGGCAACGTTACATTCACACTGACCAGTGAGGTTAGGTGACGTAGGAAACGTACTTCACACTGACCGTGAGGATTAGGATGCGCGGGAAACGCTCAGTTCCACGGACCGTGGGTTTGGAGACGCAGGCAACGCTACAGTTCACCTGACAGTGAGGATTGGGAGGCGGGCAACCCCTACAGATAAAATTTCACATGCCTGGGGTTTAGGATGAGCAGGCAACGCTACGATTTCGCTTGTGGTTTTGGAAAGTGTTGCAGGACTGTTTCTTTATTTTCTGATTATATCCCAGTATCAACCGGTTGCGATAAAAAACCGCGGGTTGGTAAAGAAAATTTGAGAAATACTTTTGGAGGTTTCCCCATTCAGTGAATGAAACTCAACTGTTTGGCCCCAAAGTGTTCCCAACGGCCAAGAAAACTACATTTGGGGTAGGGGGCCCGGGGCTTTGCAGTCAAATGTTATATGAAGTGGGGTTGATGATAGTTGCTCTGGTAATTTAAGATGAATCCAAATGTTGATTTTTAAGGAAAGGTAGCTATTTTTTTTTAAAACACAATCATATTTGGTCGTCTTTGTTTTCCCCCCTTCTCATCCTTTTCCTCTTATCATCACTATCACCATCACCCTCATCACATACATCTTCACCCCTCGTCATGTTATTTTATCACAGTTTCAACTAATCAATAAAAAGTCGGCCGAAAATAGTTCTTTAAAAACAAATTTCCTATGTTTTTTTCCTTTTGTTCCCGCCAAAAGTTTTCATTTCTTTTAATTTCCTGTTTCATTTTTTTTCGCATTTTTTTGTTCTTTTTCATTTTTTTATGCTGTTGCTTTTTCGCTATTCACGCTCTGGTCTCCCCCGTGGTGGTGTGTGTTGTTTTGTGTGTGTGGGTGTGTGTGTGTGTGTGTGTGTGGGGTTGTGTGGTGTGTGTGTGTGTGGGGTGTTGGTGTTGTGGGTGTGTGTGTGTGTGTGTGTGTGTGTGTGTGTGTGTGGGTTGGGGTGTGTGTGTGTGGGTGTTGTGTGTGTGTGTGTGTGTGTGTGTGTGTTGTGGTGTGTGTGCGTGTGGTGTGAGTGAGAGAAGTTTTTAGCATGCATTCGCGTTTTTTCCGTTAGGTATTGCATTGGCTGATTTTTTTAAAAACATTTTTAATAAATATGCCACGCCTAAAATCTGAACCGTCATAGATTAAGTTTTATTTTGGGTTCTTTCTCTCTGTTGCATGTCTTTGCGACTCCCGCCAAATTTTCTAAAGGACAGCAAAGACAAATCCCCAGACAAAAAATTTTATTAAACTTAAAAGAAACAACCCAAATTTCCCGCGGAAAAAGGGGACAAAAAAATTCGAGACAAAGTTCAATGTTTTGCCCCCCTTGGGGTAAATTCAGGCTGTAAACTACTTGGGGACAATGTAAACAAAGAACAAGAAATTACTAATTTTCCCTCATATCTTTAACGTTTTTTTTTGTCCCCAAAATTTTTGAGGAGGAAAGTGTTTTGCCGTTTTGGTTTGATTGTCCTGAATGTTGTGTATCTTGCCTGAAAAAGCCAAAGGGTCGAAACGCGTCGTGTTTTATCTTGTAGTTTTTTTTGCCCCCTTTTCTCGTCGGGGAAAACTTTTTTTCTTTTGTTTCAGTTTCTGCGCAGTCAGCTACGTTGAAACCACAAGCGTGTTGAAGGCATAAACTTTTCCCGAAATAAGTCACTGCCTGCGTCGCCAGTTAAAACACAAGCTGTGTTGAAGGACCAAATTTCCATGAACTCAAGTCATGCCTGCAGTCGTCCGTTAAAAAACCACAAGCTGTGTTGAAGGACAAAACATTTCCATGAAACTAAGTCCTGCCTGCAGTCAGCCTTTTAAAAAACCCCAGCTGTGTTGAGGACATAAACTTTCCCATGAAACGTCACTCCCGCAGTCAGCTCACGTTGAAACCACAGCGGTGTAAAGGGACTAAAAATTTTCCCCATGAAACTCAAGTCACTGCGCAGCAGCTCACGGAAACCAAAAGTTGTTGAAGGACATAACTTTTCCTGAAACTAATCACTCCCTGCGTCAGTCACGTTAAAAAACAAGCTGTGTTAAAGGACATAACTTTTCAGAAACCAAGTCACTGCCTGCAGAGCCCGTTGAAACCACAAGCGTTTTTGAAGGACATCAACTTTCCCCTAAAATCAGTCACTCCCTGCAGTCAGCTCACGTTGAACCCAAGCTGTGTAAAGGACATAATTTTTCCATGAAATCAAGTCACTGCCTGCGCAGCCAAGTTGAAACCCAAGCTGTTTTAAAGGACATCAACTTCCATGAAATAAGCCCTTCCCCCCCGGCCCCTTGAAACCAAGCTGTTTTTAAAGGGGGACATCAACTTTCCATGAAACTCAAGTCAGATCCTACCAGCAAGCATTTTCCTCTTCCCCAAAAACTGACGTGAGACTGGACCCTCACAGCAGATTTGAAAAAAGCATTCCCCCCGGGAAATTTGGGGGTCTTGATCGCACTGTTCCAAATGTCGATCATTCGGATGATATCCCCAAAAAGGCACAACCTTAAAGCAGCACATCGATTTAAACAAGATTTGGGGACATCAGTTAAAAAACAAAAACTGATTTGGTATGGCCGGTAACAAGTTTTCAAGGCCTAGCTTCAACACTCCTGCAGGGAGTGTTCAGCGGGGAGACGATGGGGAAGACGAAAGCACGATGGACTGGTAGTTTTGCGTGGGGCAACGGAAACACCCCCAGACCCCAAAACCCTCAGCCCACAAAAACAGAACGGAAAACCGGGGAATTCCTCTTCAGCGGGGTCCCCTAAGACTCCCCCAGAGTTCAGCAGAGCAAAGGGAAAAGAAAAATTATGTTGTTGTCTGTCTCTCTGTCTGTCTGTCTTTGTCGTCTCTCTCTCTCTTCTCCTTTGTCTTTTTCTCTTTCTCTCTCTCTCCTCTCTCTCTCTCTCTCTCTTCTCTCTCTCTCTCTCTTCCCAAACCCTGCCCCCTCTCTCTTTTCCCTTTTTCCTTCAAGTGTTATTGTGTCCCTATCTGTCTTCTGTCTAATTTTAAAAGTATTTTTTTTCCATTTACATGATTTTTGTTTTCATTGCTAATGTACAATGCTTCGGCCTGAGGGTGCAGCAACACGCACACAGACGGGTTTTATTGCAAAGGGCTATGCCCCGCCCCCCAAAACCACCCTTTCTTTTTTACAAAAAAATCGTTAGCCGACAGATCGATTATCTCTTCGAATTTTTATCTTTAGGGGGATATATAAATATTTTTCGGCAAATTTGCAATTTTTTTACGCTCATCTCGCCCTATGCTTTGTCTTTTCTGTATATAATATTTTTACATGGCAAAACTGCAAATTTTTAAGTCATCCGCCCCTAATAGTGTTTGTCTTTCGTGTGTTTTATCGCTTGTGTTCTACTTCCACTACCCCCCCTTTTCTACTTCCACTACCCCTCTCTTTCTCTTCCACTACCCCCCCCTTCTTTCTACTTTCCCTAAACCCCCCTCTTCTACTTCCCTCCCCCCTCTTTTTTAGTTTTTGTTTTTTTTTCCCGTGGTTGTACTTAGCTTCCTAGTTTTTTTGTGTCTGATCGATCTGTCTGGATTGCTGTTATTTCCCTTTCCTTTTGAGGTCGGTGTTGATAATCTGACCTCTCTTATCTGTTTTAAGTGTTGTTCCAAGACGGGGCAAATTGGGGTGGAAGTGAAATGCATAAGTTGTGTATTATTGTCAGTTAGCCACCAAAATTGCTATTTAATCAACATGAAAAAAACCAATTTCACAAATTGGCAAACAAAACATAAAAGATCAATACTTTCCCAATCCCGGGTTTTAAAAAAATGACTTCTTTTCCGGCCGGTTCCCACTCACACATCCACACTTTACACCCCCACTCAGTTTTGAAAAAGCCTTCAGTTTTCTTCAGCATGCTTGTGGTGCGCCCTTTGGGGGACTGCTCCAGGTTTCGGTGGGTTTTTCGTGTCGCTCTGGGGAAAAACCCAGTTAAAAATCTTTTTCTTGTTCCTTCACCCCCTTGGGTTTGAACTCGTCTTTTCTCTTTCCCGCTTTTCTTTTACCTTCGACCTTTCTGTCTCTTAGTCTCCCAACATGTTTTCCGACCCTACTCTGTCCCCCCCCACCCCTTTTCCTCTCTCTCCTCTGTTCTTCTTCTCTTCTGGTGGTTTCTCCTCCCCTTTACGTTGTTTCCCCCAGTTTATTAAAGTGGACACAAAGGATTTCCCCCCAGGTCCCCGGCCTTTTTCCACGCTTCTTCCCTCTTTTCTAAGTCATGAATTTTCCTTTTGGAAATTCTTCCACACATCAGCATTTACACACATCCCCACCCAAAATTTATCAGCAAAAACCATTGGGACCAGAGGAATCGGAATTCCGCCCCCTTGGGACCACTTTAGCACAGTAATTATCCTAGAGAGAGCTTTGACAAAAATGTCCCCGCATCAAACCCGCCCGCCAATAGCGCCAAACCGGCCCCAGGAAAAACCATTGAACGGCCCCGACTCCTGCCTTTAAAAGGAGTTACAAAACAACTCAGCTGATAGTATTTACCGCCCTCGAGGTTTAGTGGTTACATCCTCCCCGCTATCGGGAAAGGGTTTGAATCGGGGAAAGGGCCTTCTACTTAGGTCCATCTGTCCCTGACCCTTCGTCCTCCCGAAAAGTTTGGCCCTGTGCCTAGGTAAGGGTCTGCTATTCCCCTTTCCAATACCGTTCCTTTCCCCTAAACGTTAAGGCCCTTTTTTTGAGGTTTCACCCTTTTTACAGTCTGTTATTTACCTTTATCTTTTGTTTTTTGTGTTTTTTAAGTCGCTGTTCCTTTTCATTTATCGTGCTGTCTTTCTTCAACTGTTTTCCCTTCCCTTTTTTTCATGTCTAACTTCTTAACGTTACATTTCATTTCTGTAATAAAAATTTTTTTTCTTTCTGGGCCGTCATTCGTTTTTGATCTTTGTATTTATGTATTTTTCCTCCCCCCCCCCCCCCCCCCCCCTCTTTCGTTTTTTTTTTTCTTTTCTTTTTGTTTCCACAGCTTTCTAATTTTTTTTTTTTTCTTTTAAAAACCCTTTGCTAATATAAAAGCTCCACCTTTAAAACCCCTTTGATCCTTCCCTTTTTTATCAAAATGAAACACTCGCCATCCCAAACCCACCACCTTGTGGGTTTCATCTGCATTTTTACTGTTTAAAGACCCAAACATATCCCCCCATTCCTCCACCACCCCTCCTCCCCCCTCTGCGTTTGTCATGTTCCCCACCCCACCCCCTCCCCGACCGACCAGTTGGTGCAAGAAATCCCTCCCTCGGTGATTCAGACTTTTGTTTCTCCCCCCCTTTTCCCCTGGTCTTGGGTGACAAGGGTCCTCCCTGCCACGCCGAGCATGTGAGATGATTCGACCGAGTGTCGGTCCCAGTGTACTCTGTACCCCCTTTGCTTTCATCAAAGACTTCCAATCCTGTCTCTGTCTTTTTCTGCTGTCTGTTGTCGTTGTCTGTCTGTTGTCTTTCCTCCTTCTCTTTTGTTTCTCTGTCTCTCTTCCTTCTCTGTTGTCTCCCTGCTCTTCCCCCCCTGTCCTCCCCTATGTCTTTGCCTTTAATGCAGCCTATCTGTCTGTGTCTGTCTCCCTTTTTGTCGGCGTCTGTTGCTTCTTTAGTTCCCTTTGTCTGTCTGGCTTCTTTTTTTTCCCTCTCTCTCTGGTCTCTCTCTGTCTCTCTCTGTCTCTCTCTGTCTGCCTCTCTCTGGGCTCTCTCTGTCGTCTGTCCTCTTCTCTGTCTCTGTCTCTTCTCTCTCTCTCTTCCCCCCTCCTTCCCTTCTTCTCTCTTCTCTCTCTCTCTCTCCCCTCCCCCTTTCTTGTTGTCTGTCTACTGTCTTTGGTTTTGTCAAGATATCAATCCTTTCCCTTTAATTCCCTTGTTTTTATTTCCCCAATTATGAATGCTGTTTTGTTTTAAAAAAAACTTGAGGTACCAAAACTTTTTATCAACCCAAGGAACCCCCCCCCCTTTTAAAATCGTTA
>JAFLJL010001625.1:0-55000 GCA_018398815.1 Conus ventricosus | reverse complement strand
ATGCAGGCGTGTCTTGTTACAAGAACAAATTGAGATACCTACCACAATAATTGTTAGCTCACGAATCAAGTGTTTTATTTCGTACACAAGGAATTCAAAATATTGTGCTTTTGTCTCATTAAATCAGTTCATATATTCCCCCAATTGACTTCATAGCAATTGAAACGATTGTGGCATTGATCTTGAACCCTTTGACAACACCAGCGTAACACGACACACAACATACACACCACCCCCACACAACTTGATGCTGTGTTGCATCAACACGACTGCCTGCACTGCACCACCTAAACAAACCAGGTACTGCACGCACAACATGTTATATCTGCGCGCGTGCAACGTATTGTCTGTTAATACACAAAAGGCAGTGGATATCTGAATAATGAGGGATCAACAAATCTAGCACCCACAGATTTTGAACACGTCGCCACTGAGAGAGGAGCGAGATCAGTGTGTAGAGGTGCAATTACAGGAGAGCAGATAAAGTTATGAAGTAAGAAGTAACAGCTTAGCGAGAGGAGAGTGAGAGGTGAGTGTGAGAGTGAGTGAGGAGGAGGTGGTGGTGTGATGTGTGAGAGTGTTTAATTAAGCATCGAAGAACCATGATCTTAGCACAATACGTAATGTTATGGATTTGTGTGAATGCCGAATATTCTGGATAAATGTACGACGTTGTGTTATTGTGCGCACTAGATATAATACCCCCTGAATAGACTTACTGAAAAGCAGAAGAGTAAAATCTACATTTGTACTGAATTAAAACTTTGAAGAAACACTAAATAAGTAATTTACACCAAGATGGGGAAAACAACATAGACGTTAAAATAATGTCCGATAATTAGGTCATAACGATTTTGACGAACTGTAAAAGTTTGATTCGTTAGAATACTCTTCAGAACTGACGTCGAATAGTTCATTTAACAAACAAAGCATGGTACATAGGGTTTCATTCTCGAAATATTGGAAACGGAGTTGATTCTTGATAAAATAAATCAATGTTTACAGAATTGATTTAAAAGCATCAAGCTAATCTAAATAATCAAAATTTAAAAATCCTCGGCCTACAGAGATCTTACATAGTTTAAATGTGAGCTGACATACTTTAAAAAAGCCCCTTTTGATTAGGTGCCTTTTATCTTTTTTAAATGGAGTCCGGCTGCCGTCATGGTAAAGACTTTTAAACTCTGATGTTATAGATCTCTTCTTAAGAAATGCTTTTTTGTTAAATATTCATAATAGCAGCCTTATAGCTAATTGGTCTAACCCTTCATTTGCAAAATAATCCATAGTGAGATGGAACAAAATATGTAAGTACCACGTAAATGAAAGAAGAAGATGATAAGAGGTAAGATTCTGGAGAAGAGATTTAATCTCCCTGCAAATGAAAATTTTAGAGCTTGTAGACAAAGATCCCTTCCCGACACTATTTTAAGAAAGTAAGTGTCAATCAAAATACGAGACGTTTAATGCCTAAAATGTTAAACGGCCGCAAACACGAAACGTGTCATGCTGGTTGGTTGTTGGTTTGGCTTGATCGTGTGTCTGTCGGCCATTCACGCCTTTGTTGTTCGTCTGTCGAATCGACAAGGACCACTTCAGTCATCCAGGGGTCGCGGAGTGTGGAGGTGTGTGTGTGTGTGTGTGTGTGGGTGTGTGTGAAGATTTGTGGATATGCAGGTGGTTAATCAAGCCGATGCGTGCACGGAATGTGCGATGACAGCTTGGACAGGGAACGTGGGAGACCTGCCCTTAATAGCTGTCCCAGACTTTCCTTGTCTCTATCTTTTGCTGTACTGCAGCTGTCCTTTCTTCACATGATTTGAAACCTTTTTGGATAGAGCAGCGCAATCTACCTTGATCCCTAGCTGTTTGTTCCCATGTGTCAGGTACGGTTGATGTTAAATGCTTTCAAGGATGTTTTGAGATTGTCTTTGAAGCGTTTCTTTTGACCTCCATGGGAACGCTTCCTTGTTGCGTTCACCGTAAAGAGTCTTATGGGTAGCTGGTGGTTTGGCATGCGAGCTACATGCCCTGCCCATTGAAGCTGAGACAGCATCATTCACACGTTTAGTGTCAACGTGAACCGACTCAAGTCCTGTCCGGTGATAATGTCTGCTGGACATTACAATGGAGAGCATCTAGGATTCTGGTATCAAATGTAAAAAACTAAAACAGCAAGTGAATGTCCATAGATAATGAATCACACAGACTATGCATGGTATGTGAGTCTTCGAAGAACAAAAAAGTTAAGGGGGGAGGGGGGGGGGGGGGGAGGAAAATGGAGGCCCCAGTATCAAAAAGGAGAAAAACAAAGTGGGTAAAAAAAATTGGAGGTTTGAGGTCCCACATAAAAAAGAAGAGAGAATAAAATAAAAGCATCTAGGATTGATGGTGTCAGGTGAGTGAAGTATTTCCATGATAAGGCAGTCCTGGTTCGTTTCTCTGACGTACTGTTAAATGTTGTTTGATAAAGACATATTCTTTCCCACTTGTCTATCCATGCATGTGAAGACTGCTTTCGGCAGACTGCGAGGAAGAAACCACTAGATGGTGCAACGGGCAAGACAACGGATCCAGCAATGCGTTGTGGAGCTCGAACAGAGCTTAGTGAGACACGCTGGACACTGCTGGCCACCCACTGCGTCTCGGCTCATCTCCAGCCACCTTGACTTTGTCCTGCTACTGGATTCAGATGAGCAGGGGCGAGAGAGCGGGACTGATACGCTCCTTCATTATAATCCAGTTCACGCGCTAGTCACAACTTCACCTTCCACCTAACAACAAATTCTTTCGTATTTTAACAGATGTCTTATTTTGTTGTTTGTTAAAGAAAGGCTACAGCCTTTATCCCCCCCCCCTCCCCCCCCCCCCCCCCCCCCCCCCCCCCCTCCCGCGCAGGTGCAAAGGGATTTGTTTTAGCGATAGCAGGTGCGAGCTTTTCAGAACAATTGACACCCGATTACCAAAAAAAAGTACAGCTCACAATCAAGTCAGTTTTAAAAACCCCCACTGTGGATCACATATTTATCTTGTTGGGTCTCATCAAATGCAGTTTTCTTACAATGCCACCAATAATGTTGTGTAGCATTCATAGAATTTGAAACAAGATTATGTTGAATATATATTCTTTGACTCTTTGTAAAAACAGTGTTGAAGATGAATTTGATAAATATATCAGAAATAGCTGATGTGGTTGGCGTTTAACAGACTGCCTTGATTGCACACCTAGATGAAGACAGGGTGCTGCACGCAGTCTGATCCTGTTTTGTCTGTTAGCCTGAACCTGTTTTGTCTGTTTATTCACGAGTAGGCAGTTGAAATCTGAATAATGAGGGACACAATGCTATGCTCCCTCTGGATGTTTTTGAAGCGGTCGTCTGCTGAGCAGCTGACGATGCATTCATGCTGTATGTAGCTGTTCAATCTACAGGGAGCTTTTGCATAAAGTTTTGAAGTAGAAGTAACAGCTTAGCGTGTAGGAGGTGTGTGTGTGTGTGTGTGTGTGTGTGTGTGTGTGTGTGTGTGTGTGTGTGTGTGTGTGTGTTCGTTCTTTAATTTAACGTCTATCCACCTAACAGTGATCTTAGACAGTACGTAAGTGTTATGTGTGTGTGTGTGTGCATGTGGTGTTTTTGGTGTATGCATGCGAACGGTTGGTGTTGATTGTGGCGTACGTAGGTATGTATAATGCAATTAGGCCTAGATGAAAAAAGAAGAAGAAAGAAAACACCACATGACTGAATTCAAACTTTGAAAGAAACACTAAATAAGCAACTAACACCAAGATGGGGAAAACAACATAGACGTTAAGTAAATGTCCAATTGGGCTCTTAATCAGTCCTTGAACAACTCAAAAATGTTTGATTCGTTAGAGATGACGTCTTCAGAGACTGACGTCGACGGTTCAGTGTTCAACAACCAAGCAGGTAAATAGGGTTTCATTCTATCGCACAAAAAGTAGATGGAACGGAGTGATTCGCTGGCCACAAATACAAGTCACATGTTTACAGAATTTGGTTTTAAAGGCATCAAGCCTCAATCTAAAAATCAAACTTTTAAAAATCCTCTCTTGGTAGAGATTCTTGATACATGTTTTATTGTCTGATATCTTGTTAAATAATATCCCCTTTTTGTTTTTGGTGCCTTTTCTCTTATTTAAAATAGAGTTCCAGGCTGCGTCTTTAAAAGACTATAACTCTCATGTAAGGATAAAGAAATGCATTTCTTTGTTAAATCAGTTTCAGTGATAGCAGCCTTTTTGGCTAATTTGGTCTACCCTTTCATTCGCAAATAATCCACAGTGAGATGGAACCCAACAAAAATCGACATAAGAACCACGTAAATGAAAAAAAAATGAATTTAAGTGGTACACTTCTGATGTAAGTTCTGCTCTCACACTTGTATCGAAACTTTTAGAGCTTGTAGGACTGATTTGAATGAACACAAAATAGTATTTGAAATACAGGAAATCGAAAAATCAAGAAGAACGTTTAATGCCATATAATGGTAACAAGTTCCGCAGTAAATATGGAAATATTCTTACCAAGGTGGTAACCTTTCTCTATTTTTAAGGATTGAATTATAACTGCTGAACCAGATAAAATGATTGTCTAGTACGGAACCATCTGTATAGATTTTAAGGTGATTTATATAAGTTGCAATTTATATGTGACTTAACATGCGTTGCCAGCAAGGGTCCATCACTTTTTCTTAACTTGTATAGTCTATGTCATAATTTGCTCTACTAAGTTCCCATTCCGGGATAGTGCTAAAAGACACCCGAGGCGCTACGTTTTGAGGGGCAGTGCCTGCTTTTGTAAATAAGTCAGATGTGCATGAGGCTATCCATTTTAGGGAATCAATCTTTTGTGCCCGTTTAGGAAAATTTGTTTATTTCTGATTTTAATTCAGTTGCACTAGTATTAAGATTTTGTAGTGTATGACTTCTTAAAATATATTTTGCAGATGCAAGTTTCATATTTTCTTCAAAAGGCAATATTCCAATCTCCATATAAGTTCTTAAAGTTGATGTATGAACCGGGATACCAAGAGCTATCTTGTTAGCTTTACTATCAATATTCTGCAACTTTTTAATTAAATATTTTGGGGCTGAAAAAAATGTCTCCTGGGCATAGGATAGTTTTGATCGTACAAGCGCAGTAGCTAAATGTGTTAATACTTTACTGTCTTTACCCCAGGATTGTTGACTCACCATTTTCAAGAAATTTAAAGTTTTCTTAGCTTTTGTTAGAATAGTTTGTATATGATAATTCCAGCACAATTTAGAAGTTAAATTTACTCCTAAAAATTTTACAACTTTTTTATATTCAAGGCACAGTCCATCTATTTGAAATGAAGGCAGAGGATTAGGATCATAACCGGTATTGAACAGAACCATATGCGATTTTTCAGCTGAAAGGGTCAATCCATTTTCAGTCACGTACTTACTAATTTTATCTAGTTCATTTTGATATATCTTTTTAACATAGTTGATTGATCTAACTGGTGTGTGATGTTTTAAAGTAACTTCCATCCATATGCAGATATCATCTGCATAGTGTACTAGTTCAACAGTTTTTGATAATGATTTAGGAAGATCATAGATCAAAACATTAAACAGGATAGGAGCTATCACAGCTCCTTGCGGGACTCCATCTGGATATGTCTTTCATTAGAATATACATTTCCTACCTTCGTCTGTATTGTTCTATCACTTAAAAAGGTTTTTAAGTAATTGTACATACACCCCGAGAGACCAAATAACTTCAATTTGTTCAGAAGTTTTGAATGCCAGACTTGGTCATATGCCTTTCTAATGTCAAAAAACGTGGCAAGTACATTGTTTTTTTCTACGTGCAGACTGATGTTTACCCTGTGTTGTAATTTTTACAAGATGTGTGTGTGTATGTGTGTGTGTGTGTGTGTGTGTGTGTGTGTGTGTGTGTGTGTGTGTGTGTGTGTGTGTGTGTGTGTGTGTGTGTGTGTGTGCATACGTGTGTGTGTGTGTGTGTGTGTGTGTGTGTGTGTGGAGAGAGAGAGAGAGAGAGAGAGAGAGAGAGAGAGAGAGGAGAGAGAGAGAGAGAGAGAGAGAGAGAGAGAGAGAGAGAGAGAGAGAGAGGGAGGGAGGGAGAGAGAGAAAGATGGTTTCGGGAAAAAAGTGCAACCTGTACTCAATGCGTATAAGTAATTTGGAATTTTTGTTCACCTTGATTGAGTTTTGCTGTTGCATGCAAATATCTTGAAAGACGGCCGAAAGTGTGTTGTCTTGTACTATGCAAAGTTGTACACCCTTGATAACTTTTTTTTTAACTTCTGAAGTAGTTTGACTCTCAAATTAAGTTTTGTGGCACAATGTGGACTAAAATTATCGGTGTTCCCTGTTGGGCAGTCTATACTTCTGCTGTAAATAAATTCTTCGAATATATGTGGACACCGAATGACCAAAATATGACGAAACAAAAACCTATCTCGTATACGAAAACTCTAAGATGAATTTTTCGTTGAATTATTGCGGATGGTAAAAAGAACAAAACAAATCATCGGAATGTTTATGATGTATAATTCAAATGTTAAATGCAAAGTATTACTGGCTTTCCAAAGTCTGAAGCCTGATTATGGGTTTGGTTTTGTCTAGCACATGTAATGGGCTTGGAATTGTCAATGACTTTCTTCGTACGTTTTGGTCAACATTTGATTGATTGTGCAAAGCGACAAAACAGGGTTAATTTGAAACCTAATTAAGTTCTCTATACTTCCTTTGTCAATAGTTGATAGATTGTGCATAGCAAAAATAAAAGAAGGTTAATTTGTTTTCTTTTTATGTTACAAGACCTGAAGACGGTCTGAGAACAACCAAAACGTTGTTGATATTTGTTCAGTTTTTCTTATTTTTAATTTTAAAATCTATTGAGAACCCTCAAAGACATTGAGCATTTTTCACAGAAGACCTGCGGTCAAAAATCTGTTTTGTTAATTTGAAACCTAAATGTTACAGACACCACTTCTCTTCGAGCGGCGTTCTTGCTTGGGTCTTGACGTACATCTCTGGTTGTGTGACACTTCTTACTGTTCTTGTATACGTCATGTAAGTATAGAGAAGCATCTTTGGATATATTTTTTTTAATGTTCTATGCATGCAGGCGGTTATTAAAAACTTAACTTATTTCATTTTGTTTTATAGGTTACTAGCTGATTTTTTTTGTTTTGTTTTGGCACGATTTATTACTTGGTACAATGTTCAAACGTTCAGCCAAGAGGGGCAGGACATATTGCACGGTGGCGCCGGCACACTCAGAGCCACTGCATTTAGTTCGCTCAACGCTTTGCCTTTTGACCCCGGCTAGGCCCTAACTAGTCAGCCACCACACGGCCAGACGCTCTGTGTGTTTGGACGCTTCGAGACTGGTGCAACATCTTTAAGTTATATTTACTGTACAGGGTTTTTTAACTATAATTTCTGTATGACAGCAATGGCGCAGTGAGTACTTGAGAGTGTGACAAAAGCTGGCATTTCAGTCTTCTCTGTGAGTACCATAATTAAGTTCGTGTTTAAAACTTTCTGACAGAACTTTGCGACCGGCAAAACCTATAGCCTGTGCTGCGCGCGCCGTGCGTCGTTGGCCTGGTAAGCCGAAGCAAAGACGGAGGTGGAGTGCGAACTATCTTTGGCCGAAGTAGGCCAGGCGTTGGCAAAAATCTTTGTGAATGAAAAGTTAGTTAGCGTTTGTAAAGGGGCCGTATTTACACCATTGTATATATACATATTTCTTCATTGTTGCTACATTTTATATGTACTATGGTTGCATGTAGAGCAACGTAGGCCTAATTAAAGGGAAACGTAGAGGATAACATATTACTACAAGCAAAATAATACTACTGATAACAGTAATGGTAGTAGGCATAACAATAATAAGTGAATAATTATTATAATTAAAATAATACTTCATTTCCAATCACTACTACTATTTCTATCGGCAAATTCAAATTAAAGTGTATTGTTGGTAGTACCATTAGGGTGTTTTGTGTGTGTGTGTGTGTGTGTGTGTGTGTGTGTGTGTGTGTGTGTGTGTGTGTGTGTGCGTGTGTGTGTGTGTGTGTGTGTGTGTGTGTGTGTGTGTGTGTGTGTGCGTGTGTGCGTGCGTGTGTGTGTGCGTGCGTGCGTGCGTGCGTGCGTGCGTGCGTGCGTGCGTGCGTGTGTGTGTGTGTGTGTGTGTGAGAGAGAGAGAGAGAGAGAGAGAGAGGAGAGAGAGAGAGAGAGAGAGAGAGAGAGAGAGAGAGACAATGACAATGACAATGACAAATAATTTAATTGAGCTAGGCCTCGTGCCCGTGTCAATGGGGACATTGGGATGGGGGGAGGGGGGGGGGGGGGGGTGTGGACAACAACATTGTGGAAAAAGCAAAAGTAACAGCAAAATAACAACACCTTGCAAGTATACATGCACTTTCTCGGCCAGGTAGGTAACTTTCACATTCTCCTCAGTCATGGATGTATACATACTGATCAAAATACGCACCAATATACAGCTAAGGGCATATCATTTACAAATCTCACAGAAGATACATTCATTTGTAATTGCCTAAAAAACCTGTAAACCTTTTCATGATCACACACACACGCACACACACACACATTCGCACACACCCACACCACACCCACACACACACACACACACACACACACACACATACACATGTGTCACGACCGACCCCTGGAGGTCTGCCCTGACAGGATCGGTCTAGGTGGGAGTGAAGGGAGTGACTGACCTCACACGCCTCGCAAGAGCCCACACGAGAAAGATTACGATACAACACCCCATTTATTCACACCAGCACACACAGTCATAATAAGCATTCCAACGCACACAACATGCACAATCACAATCAAGCACTCCAACACACACAACATGCACGATTATAAATAAACATTTCACCATACGACGTACACAATCACAATTACAGCATTCCAGCACATATGACATATACACAATTATAAAGAAACATTTCCAGCATCCATCCCTTCCCACCCCCTGGAGTGCCTCCACACCCCTGCCTCCGTCAAGTCTACTGGGAGCACCCTGTCGCACTAGGTGCTCCGAACCGGGTTGGTTCTGAAGGGAGTCGCTCAAAGCCGACACCCTCGACACGCAAGCAGGCAGTGAAGAGCGCGTCCCGGAGGGGGGGGGGGGGGGGGGGAAGAAACGTGGCGTTGTTACTGGAGGTCCTGGACGGGGAATCAGGGCCGGCCAGTCAAGACGGCGGGCTCCTCTACCAGTCCGCGGTCCCGACCAGAGCGTGGCCTCGACCAGCGCGTGGCACCATCCAGTCCGCGGTCCCAGCCAGAGCGTGGCCTCAACCAGCACGTGGCACCATCCAGTCCGTGGTTCCAGCCAGAGCGTGGCCTCAACCAGCACGTGGCACCATCCAGTCCGTGGTCCCAGCCAGAGCGTGGCCTCAACCAGCACGTGGCACCCACCAGTCCAGACTCCGGTGAAGCCCCCGGGAGGGGGGGGGGGGGGGGGGGAAACGTAGCTGGGAGGAGAGAAGAAAGGGAGGGAAGGAAGAAGGAAGAAAGAAGGAAGGGTACTGGAACCCCGCCGTCAGTACAGTCTGACCCATGCTGCTAAATCTTAACAGCCACTCGCATGATGGGCGAGGGGAAGTCTATCAAACGCACCAACAGCCCCAGCTCAACACAGACCTGAGCATAACACAGTAAACCGATCAAATCGTTTAAAGTCTTCTCACATGAAGCAGGTAAGGGACTGCATTAAATCAACAGGCTATAAAACAAATATGAATTATCTTCACCCTTCTCTCACTCACGTTTAACAATTTCCTTTCTTAGGAAATAAACCAACACAGCGACCATCGCTTAATAACTGCCGCCACATTTGCAAATAATAATTCAATGGCATAATTGTCACATTTTATAGTCACATTTCAAAATACACAAATCTCCAACCACGCATCCGAACGACAAATCATGCGTACGCACACTCGCGAACATAAAACTCGTTCTCCTTGCACACACAAACAGACGGTGGCCGAAGAATAAGAGTCCGGCGAATGTGACAGGGGCGGACGAGCGAGACCAAGCAAGTTCCAACCCTGAATCACCAGGTTCTCTTCCCATCCCCACCGACTACCGCATCACCAGATGCATAAACAGGAGAAAGAATTTGGAAATAATTTAGAATGGCCAGGTTAAAGATTGAATTAACCAGAGAAAAGGTCTCACACAATATTTCTCTTACAATTTCGAAAACGAAAGAAAATTGCGCAAAAGAGAAGAATAAGCCGGCTAACAACAACAAACCAAAACAAACAAACCACGAAAATGATGCTTACCAGCTACCCGTGGGTGACCCAGAAGAGGCGGGTCAAACGACTCTCTCTGCCCTCTGTCCAGTCGAGAGGACAGAGGCACAGGTGCGGAGAAAGAAGAAGTGATGTCCCTCTCCTACAGGCCGACTGTAGGAATTGAAGATACCGACTGTACCTTCGATGATACGGTGAAGAACCAAGACCGGAGCAGGCGCTCCCAGAGACATCTTCCGCTCGAGTGAAGAGCTAACCTCCCTCAGCAATGGCGGCCAACATGCCATGCTGCGTCACAGAGTGAGCATACTTCAAACTAAAAGAAATGAAGCACGTGCGACAGGTAAAAAGACAGGCGAGAGGCCGATAGACAGCAGTTCGAGAGAAAGGTACCAGCCACCTGTGAACCTACAGGATGGATAGCACGGGCAGTGGAATAAGAGAGAGAGAGAGAGAAAGCAAACCGAAGTTGAGCTGAACTACACCAAGTGCAACCGCACCACAAGCCACATTAAGGGACGGATACACGACAACAGCAACGACAATAAACAAATGAATAATTCCGCCACCCTAGATGGGTCAAACGTCGTAGGCCTCGTGACAAACTCGTGACAAACCCCCTTCTAAAAGCATCTGTTTCTCTGAGATACAGTGCTCCTTTGAACCTTGACGCATGTGCAAATTCACAACAATGGGACCGAACCCAACTCTCTGTGCTCGACAGAGTACGAGGAATCCAATACAAACATTCCACGATAGAATCACACCGGAAATACATAAAACTACATTTATCAAACAACTAAGCGAACCTTCCAACCATGAAAGTAACAATCCGAACCACTGGTGATTCGCTACCGTTAACATCACTGAAGTGAAACTGTCACTACACCTAATACAGAGACCAAAAGGGGATATAACCCTGGTTGAGGGAAGTGTCCCTCTGACCGATTTTCCAATGTGCTGACTACGGAGCTCAGCTAAGATAGTCAGCATCCGTATTACAGGAACCCTTGATATGACGGAAAGTGAACGCATGACTCTGCAGTTTCCACTGCCTAACTCATGAGTCGACGACTGACTGGCCGGATCCGGTCCAGGCACTGGAGAGGATGATGATCGCTCTCCAGTACAAACTTCCGGCCGTACTTCTTCTTGGGCACGCCAGTGCGCGTCCAAATCTGCTTGAGAGATTCAGCAACAGTAGGGGCATCGATAGTCCTAAGCAGGACAGCCTCTGGGTATCGACTCGCAGATTCTACCACTACCGAAGTGTAGCGGTGACCGCGATCGGATGGAGGATTAATGGGTCCCACCAGGTCGACCCCAACCTTGCTGAATGGCTCCCCAACCAGTGGCACTGACCCTAGGGGAACACGCTTCAAGCGACCCTTAGGCGTTGTCCGCTGGCAGACATCGCAACTGCGGCAGTACTGCCTAACCTGTGAGTTCATCCCTGGCCAAAAGAAGTCTTGTCTACCCGCTCGAGAGTCCGCTTTGAGCCCATATGACCTGCCATAGGTGAATCATGGGCCTGCCGGAGAACAGATTCTCTCAAGCTTTGGGGAACGACAAGCTGCTTGGCCACACGATCTGCCTGAGTGAAAACCCTAAAGAGGATCCCCTTGTGGAGCTTGAAGCCACCTTGGCGTGTCGGGCAGACTGAGCAGGACGACCTACCAGTTGTCGCAGGCGTTGGACATTCCAAGTCCCTGGCCTGAAGACGGATAATGCTAGCAGGATCGGCCCTTGCCAGAACCTCGTCAGAGATCGGCTGGAGAACGGGACGCAATTCCTGTTCCTGCTTCTTAGCTTTGGCGCGTGTGGTGACTCCCACACACGCCTGTACGGGCAGATCCGTAGACACGGACTGACTGCGTCCGTCAGCAAAGGTGATAGTATTCCCTATGATAAGGGAATACAGAGGTCGCTCCACCGCGATGGCCCATACTTCGCCACAGAAGTAGGGGGTGGAGATAGAAACGAGTACTGAAGGACGGGTGGAGGTAAAACAGCCTCCAACCGCACACATCGTAACTGGCGCCCGCCGGGCCTTAGGGGAAACTAAATCCTTATCCACAAAGAGTGTTGATGCTCCCGAATCCCTGATGGTGTCGACCAAGGATGAACCAACAACAGAAAGAACACTGGACACTCTGTACCACCAGAAGCTTGGATGGACCCCACGTTAGCCGAGGCGCGAGATGCTGGAAAGGACTAGCCCATGACTACCAGCGGCTTTAGGGCAATCTTTCCTAATGTGGCCGGGACGACCACAAAGAAAACAAAATCGGGGTGCTGAGGTCCCCGATGAACTGCCTGCCTTGTTCACCCCGCTAGCAGTTGGCGCCTTATTGCCACTAAATCCTGTGGAGGGCTTCCTCTCCGTATCTGGGCGATGCCCATAAGCCCTGCGAGCTTCAGCAAACACCTCAGCGGTATGAATCGCAGCCGCGAAATCCTGAGGTGCTGTCTCGCCTATCCGGATCCTCAACTCTGGGGACACAGTGTTGGTGAGCTGTTCAATGAGGATCAGATCCTCCAGCTCCAACTTAGCCAACTGACGCCAGTACCCTAGCGTTTTGCGCAGCCTATCACCAAACTGCACGAAGGTCTCGTCGTTATTCTTCTTCATGGACCTGAACTTCCTCCTGTACGTCTCTGGGGTAAGGTGGAAACGCTTACGCAGAGCCAACTGCATGTCTGCATAAGACGCGCCTTCATTTAGAGTGAGAACACACTCCCTTGCAGCACCAGATAATCCAGAAAAAAGGTGCATGGCCTTTTGTTCCTCAGACAATTGGTATGAACTAGCAACCTTGTCAAAATGCTCTAGGAACATATCAATGTCCTCACTAGGTCTGAACTCTGGAAGCTTTAACTTTGGGCCTCTAACTCTATCACCTGCCTGGTGATTAACCCCCTGACTTACAGATGCGGGAGACCGCGAAAGAAGTTGTTCCATCTCCTCCCTACGCAGAGCCTCCATCCTGTCTAGTTCTTCCCTACGGAGGGCTTCCTGCCTGGCAGCCTCTTCCCTACGCTGAGCAGCCTCTTCCCTACGCTGATCCTCCTGTCTGGCAGCCTCCTCCTTACGAAGGGCCTCCTGTCTGGCAGTCTCCTCTCTGCGCAGAGCCTCCATCCTATCCAACTCTTCCCTACGCTGAGCAGCCTCTTCCCTACGGAGGGTTTCCTGCCTAACCGCCTCTTCCCTACGGAGGGCTTCCTGCCTGGAAGCATCCTCTCGTCGTTGCTGCTCTAGGAACATCAAGACAGAGGTGATGTCCTGGGAAGGATTCACCACTCCCGACACTGGAGGATGACCCGTCTGACCCGTCCCCTGGGTCTCGACCTTCCCATGAGGAAAGTCCCCTGGGGCATACTCCTTACGAGGGGAAGCATGGAGAAGAGGGGGCTTTGGTTTCTGCGACTCAACAGAAGCCCACAGTTGCTTCGCTATACTCTGACGCTTCCGAGCGGAAGTGCCAGTCGGGGTCTCAGCAGGAAAATCCCCTAGCGAAGAAGAAGTGAAAGTACTCGCTGGACTATCGGCTACAGCACTGGAATAAGTGGAAGTCACTGTAGTCGAAGTGCTAGTACTAATAGTGGGGACTACATTTAGAAGACCCTTCTTCTTCGACGCCCGAGTAGCCATACCACCAGCACCGGACGTTGCCATGACAACTATATCCTACAGTTATCAAATACAGGGGAAAGACAATTCCACTTGAAAAACAAATATTTTAGGGGTGTGTGTATATGTGTGTATGTGTGTGTGTGCGTGTGTGCGGACAAGTTCCGGCTGCTCCCACTCTGGCAACACCGCGCTCTACAACACGAGCAACAGTGCGGTGGGGCTCACCGAAAAAAAAAAAAAAAAACAAAAACTATGTCCGGCTGCCCCCACTCTGGCAACACCGCGCTCCACAGCACGAGCAACAGTGCGGTGGGGCTGGCCGGAAAAACAAACAGGCAGACGGAATCCGGAGAGAAAAAAAAAAAAAAAAAATGACACTAACGTCCGATACAACCCCCTGTACTCAATGACCCGGTAGAGAAAAAAAACACAAAACTGGCTAAATACACAACAGGAATGGAAGACTGAGCGGCAACAGAAAGGCAAGACTCACGGCCGTACCTGCGTGAGGTACCCGGCGGAAGGAGGTCTGGATGCGGTCGACTCCCCTCGGTCTCACCTCGACCCCCGGTCACACCGGATGTTCCTTCAGGCCACCAAGACTCCCTTCACGCTAGAGTCACCCAGCCAACCACCCACGAACAAACACGACAAACTGACTAAACATATACAAAACAGACAAACCTAAACAGGTACTCCGCGAAACGAGAGAGACAGCCAGAGCCCTTCACATCCCGGACGAGCCCCCACAATTGTCACGACCGACCCTGGAGGTCTGCCCTGACAGGATCGGTCTAGGTGGGAGTGAAGGGAGTGACTGACCTCACACGCCTCGCAAGAGCCCACACGAGAAAGATTACGATACAACACCCCCTTTATTCACACCAGCACACACAGTCATAAATAAGCATTCCAACGCACACAACATGCACAATCACAATCAAGCACTCCAACACACACAACATGCACGATTATAAATAAACATTTCACCATACGACGTACACAATCACAATTACAGCATTCCAGCACATATGACATATACACAATTATAAAGAACATTTCCAGCATCCATCCCTTCCCACCCCCTGGAGTGCCTCCACACCCCTGCCTCCGTCAAGTCTACTGGGAGCACCCTGTCGCACTAGGTGCTCCGAACCGGGTTGGTTCTTGAAGGGAGTCGCTCAAAGCCGACACCCTCGACACGCAAGCAGGCAGTGAAGAGCGCGTCCCGGAGGGGGGGGGGGGGGGGGGGAAGAAACGTGGCGTTGTTACTGGAGGTCCTGGACGGGGATCAGGGCCGGCCAGTCAAGACGGCGGGCTCCTCTACCAGTCCGCGGTCCCGACCAGAGCGTGGCCTCGACCAGCGCGTGGCACCATCCAGTCCGCGGTCCCAGCCAGAGCGTGGCCTCAACCAGCACGTGGCACCATCCAGTCCGTGGTTCCAGCCAGAGCGTGGCCTCAACCAGCACGTGGCACCATCCAGTCCGTGGTCCCAGCCAGAGCGTGGCCTCAACCAGCACGTGGCACCCACCAGTCCAGACTCCGGGTGAAGCCCCCGGGAGGGGGGGGGGGGGGGGAAACGTAGCTGGGAGGAGAGAAGAAAGGGAGGGAAGGAAGAAGGAAGAAAGAAGGAAGGGTACTGGAACCCCGCCGTCAGTACAGTCTGACCCATGCTGCTAAATCTTAACAGCCACTCGCATGATGGGCGAGGGGAAGTCTATCAAACGCACCAACAGCCCCAGCTCAACACAGACCTGAGCATAACACAGTAAACCGATCAAATCGTTAAAGTCTTCTCACATGAAGCAGGTAAGGGACTGCATTAAATCAACAGGCTATAAAACAAATATGAATTATCTTCACCCTTCTCTCACTCACGTTTAACAATTTCCTTTCTTAGGAAATAAACCAACACAGCGACCATCGCTTAATAACTGCCGCCACATTTGCAAATAATAATTCAATGGCATAATTGTCACATTTTATAGTCACATTTCAAAATAACACAAATCTCCAACCACGCATCCGAACGACAAATCATGCGTACGCACACTCGCGAACATAAAACTCGTTCTCCTTGCACACACAAACAGACGGTGGCCGAAGAATAAGAGTCCGGCGAATGTGACAGGGGCGGACGAGCGAGACCAAGCAAGTTCCAACCCTGAATCACCAGGTTCTCTCCCATCCCCACCCACTACCACATCACCAGATGCATAAACAGGAGAAAAAATTTTGGAAATAATTTAGAATGGCCAGGTTAAAGATTGAATTAACCAGAGAAAAGGTCTCACACAATATTTCTCTTACAATTTCGAAAACGAAAGAAAATTGCGCAAAAGAGAAGAATAAGCCGGCTAACAACAACAAACCAAAACAAACAAACCACGAAACTGATGCTTACCAGCTACCCGTGGGTGACCCAGAAGAGGCGGTCAAACGACTCTCTCTGCCCTCTGTCCAGTCGAGAGGACAGAGGCACAGGTGCGGAGAAAGAAGAAGTGATGTCCCTCTCCTACAGGCCGACTGTAGGAATTGAAGATACCGACTGTACCTTCGATGATACGGTGAAGAACCAAGACCGGAGCAGGCGCTCCCAGAGACATCTTCCGCTCGAGTGAAGAGCTAACCTCCCTCAGCAATGGCGGCCAACATGCCATGCTGCGTCACAGAGTGAGCATACTTCAAACTAAAAGAAATGAAGCACGTGCGACAGGTAAAAAGACAGGCGAGAGGCCGATAGACAGCAAGTTCGAGAGAAGGTACCAGCCACCCGTGAACCTACAGGATGGATAGCACGGGCAGTGGAATAAGAGAGAGAGAGAGAGAAAGCAAACCGAAGTTGAGCTGAACTACACCAAGGTGCAACCGCACCACAAGCCACATTAAGGGACGGATACACGACAACAGCAACGACAATAAACAAATGAATAATTCCGCCACCCTAGATGGGTCAAACGTCGTAGGCCTCGTGACAAACTCGTGACAACATGACACACACACTCGCCCACATACACTCACACATACAAGCTCTTTTGCTTTTAGAGGGGAAAATGTACCCCGAATTATACATAAAATGTATGAACTTTACGTCCCATTCGTTTTTTTACATCTGATTTCAAAAGCTTTAGTTATGAAAGCAGCAACATCTTTAGCCGTTTATCATTGGCAAGTGATAATGACATCTTGAAAGCCGACGCTCTTGCATAATATTTAGTGGGTATGAAATGCTCTCGAACATCCTTATATTTAGGGCATACAATAATATAGTGATATTCAGATTCCAACTGACTTGGACAAAAAGGACAGCAGAGTGCCTCTCGGGGAACACTCGAATGCCGCAGTTTGTGAGTATTTAAACAAGATACGCCTAACCTGAATCTTATGAGATTTTTACGATTGTTCAAATTACTTACCGTAAACAGATAATTCGGTATTTGTCTGAATTGCTTAAAGGAAGAATAGAAGGAAAAGCGATCGCTAACATCCATTCGGGTATACCATTCTTGAAGATGACAGTCAATCAACCGATTTCTAAATTCTAAGAGAAAACCTTTGACGTTGTAAACGTTCTGGTTTTCCCTATCATACCCAAAGCCATATCGGTTTAACATAGAGCAAACTGATGAAACCCAGTTGTTCTTGCCTCGATGATGCAATCATATAACGTGTTGTAAGCTTTCTTAGGAAGGCGATTATCCGGCATATTAACGACACGTATCCAATACTTGATACATTTAGTTAATTGTTTATATAGAGTGGATACCGACCAGTTTCTCCATAGACTAAGGCGCTGGGTGTTTTTATGGACACATTTAAGAATCTCTTGAGTGCAAACAAATGCACTTTTTCAATAATTGAGTTCTTTGCAATCAAACCCCATACTTCAGCACCATAGCTAAGCACTGGCTGGACTTGACAGTCGAAAAGTTTAAAGAACAATTTCGGGGAAAGACTTTGAAACTTCCACAGTAGTTTTATAATATTGATGACTTGACGTTTTGCCTTGGATGCTAAATCCTCAAGGCAGTGGGAAAAAGAAAGACCCGTGGAAAAGATAACACCTAGATATTTATACTGATTAACAATTTCTAGTTGCCTACCGTCGTAGAACATCTTTCCCTTGAGGCGATATACCCCCCATTTCTAAACACAATAACTTTTGATTTTTCTAAATTAACGATCAAATCGAGTTTTTTCGCTGTGCTACACAAAACATTCAGTTGCTGCTGGAGACCAATGACCGTAGATGCTACGAGTGCTACATCGTCGGCAAAAAGCATAATTAGTATCTCTATGAAGTCTGGTAATAAGGGAATACCATGTTTACCATATTGAATTATTTCTTCAGCAAGCTCATTAATGAATAGCGAAAATTAAAACCGGACTGCATATTTCTCCTTGCTTTAGACCCCGAGGACACATAAATGTGTCAGTTAAATCTCCCCCCACTTTAACCCTAGCTTTGACATCTGTGTATATGCTTTTAAGTGCATTGTACATCTTACCCTTTACACCTTTTTTCTTTAAGATTGACCAGAGTTGGCTTCTATCTACCGAATCGAAAGCTTTTTAAAGTCGATAAAAGCAACGTATAATTTCTTGTGGTTAGAGAGTTGCTTTTGTACCAGAGAAAGAAGGGTAATATATGATCAGTAGTACTATAATTCTTTCTAAAGCCAGCCTGCACATCATTTATTACATCACAATCTTCAATCCATTTTGTTAAACGCTTGTTTAATATGTAAGTATATAATTTTGAACTAATGTTTAAAAGAGAGATACCTCTGTAGTTATCTGGGTTGTTTATATCACCCTTTTTATGCAAAGGTTGAATCAGAGCTTCACACCACATAGAAGGGAAGATGCCAAAATCAAAGAGTTTGTTGAAAAATTTCTTAAGGAAAAAAGAATAGTGGGGGTGCAATACTTATAAAATTCCCCAATAAGTCCGTCTGGACCTGGTGCTTTATTTGATTTTAAAGCCTTAACTGAATCAAGGATTTCCTCTTCAGTTATACAGACATCTAATTCATCAACGTTACTATCAGCAACAGGAAAACACTTAGCTTGAAGTTCCTGAGAATTAGGACCAGAAGGAATCAGCCCTTCATTAAAGACTTGTTTGAAATGCTGAAACCATTCTTCGTTGGATATTGTATTTGGTACATGAGAACTACTTTTTAAAGACCTTACAGTGCTCCAAACGCTTAGAATCTTTGGCGTTTTCGTTAAGTGTGTTTAAACTTGTTGTCTATATAACTGCTGCTTGTCTCGAAGAAAGTCTTTATACTCGTTTCTATGATAGAATAGTTAAGTCTCAGTTGAACAGCATCGGGTTGTTGTTAACTTTCACCTGACTGTACGCTCTCAATGCTTGTCTCACCTGACGGCGTTTAACATAGCACTCAGAGTCAAACCATGGGCTGCGCTTGATATTACCTGAGAGACAGTATTTTACCAATCCTGGCTCACTTGCTCCTCCACCGAGTTTTTGGGCGAAAGTGCCCTAAAAGCCGCCTATTCCTGTTCTCTGACAAGTAACCAAAAAATAACGACCCTACAAACAAACATACTGTGCAGGGTTATCCGTTTTCAATACTAATTTACTAAACTTTTCAGATTTCAGTTTTTGTTTAATCCTATGTTTTTCCTGGTCATTTTCAATAACATCATTTTCGCGCAAACATTCTTCAAATGAGTCTCTGTCTTTCATGTGAAATAAAACTACAGTCTTTAACTGTTCTCTAAAGTCTTTTAAAACCGAGTTATATTTCTGGCATAAAATCCACACACTTATCCCAGCATGTCTTCCGCTGAAAGCTAGTTTCGACAAAGTGTTTCTCTTTTTAACTATGTCTCTTTCTGCCGAACAGTCATCTATAATAAATAGTGTCTGCGTTCCTTCAAACAGTCTATAAAACTGTTCTAAACACTCACTAAGTTTATTGCTAGGATTAACTAAATATATGTCATCATCTGTCCATATAAACCTTCTATCATGATATGCTTTGTTCCATTTAAGTGTTGGACAGAAAACCACAATATGATTAAAATTATAACGATAAACTGTTTGTAACAGGTCGAGGACAAATATTGTTTTTCCACAACCAGTCTGTCCACATTTCAATGAACAATGAGGGGTTTTTGTCATAAAGTTTAACTGCTCCATAGTTTTATACTAGAATTTATCTAATCAGTTATTGTTTTTATCTGCTCTATGTCAAATTGTTCAGTATAAAAAAATCCTATAGTCTAAATGTGTAAGATTAATCCAATTCCCCCAGATGCTGTAAAGATTGTTTATATTTAGACTAATATGATTTTGTTGCTGGTTGTTTAACCTAATATCCCTCGCATGTGAAGAATGAAAACAGTAAACTTAAGACTGTCAACGTCTAAGTTTTGCACAGCTAATTAGAATCTTTAAAAAGGACGTCACTAACGCCCACAAACCCCATCCCTCTCATTATCTTTTTAGACAGAAATTTAAAATATTATTGTGAACGTGTCTCCTAATTTCTTTTGCGAATGAACTGTAATTTTGTAGAAGCAATCTTTTTAATCCGTTTCTTGTCGGTGGAGGATTGTACGGTACTTTTTCCCATACGGCGTGATTTCAATTTCTTTCCGATATTGTCGTCCGGCATAAGCTTACTTGTAAAGGGCCAGTAGTGAATGCTTTTTGAAACTTTTTTGACGGCTCTTAAATATGTTTAATGGCTTTAGAATTCAAATTTTATTATTTCCCATTAAATATCGGTTCTAAGTGCCCATTTGTGGTCAGGTTTTCGAACTATTTTATATTCATAATGGCCAAAACATTATTTGCTCCTAGATGCGCAGTTGTTATAGTTTAGGAATATTTTTGTTGTCGCCAACCTATTTGCGTTTTTTATCACCATCTTTGTGTATCAAAACCATTCAAAGCGACTATATCTACATTCTGTTCAAGTCCGGCAAAGTACTGCAAGGTATTTTAATCTATTGTTATACCCCTTACAGGCGCTAATGTTAACTCCATGGTTCTTTGGGCCCACGCGACATATTTTTAGTAACGCATTATTTTTTATTTCCAAAACATGTGCAGGTAATAACATTTCACGAATTTCATGTTTGTCTGCAATTTTTTATATTAAATGATCCAACCCTCCCGCAAATAATCTTTTAAACTGTAAATTTAGGGAATTGTATAATATTCATAATCGCAATTTGCAGCTTTCCTGACGGAGAGCTCTTAAAAACAGTTGAGGGCATTCCATCATATAAGTTTTCTTCAGTGCTCAGCTCGTCCAATCATGAACATAAAGTAATGAATGTTATGCAAGATCGAGCGGATTTTCTCCACTCATATAGTTGTTTTGTTTGGAAGTAAATTCAAATCTATGATTGTCAGCTGCTTAGAATATCATTTTAGCTAGATCTTTATCAAAAATAGTATCTCCTTCTTATTTCTGGCTTGAATGTTAACATTGTTTTTGGATTTGCATTGTTAAGTTTGAGGAGTAATGTCAAAGTTACTCATTGCTTCTTCTCCTAGTGTAGCAAAACCCGTAATTAACCATAGGTATTGTTAACTCGCCCTAACTTTTGGTCCCTGTTTTGTTAACTTTTAGAAACCTTTTATTCTCTTGGCTTCGCTTATATTAAACCATACGACTTTGTAGAATATTTCATGGAGCGCGTCCATTTTGGCCCCGCAATTGTTATCAATTGCATGTTCTAAAACGAAGGGCGTGGTCTTGGGTTGCTTTTTGTTACACAAACATTTTTTGACGAAATAAATGAGCGCGCCGTTCCAAATATTACTGATGCATAAATATTCTGTTTGGGCACATTCAATCTTTAAAATATAGCAACTGATACTCTTGACATTGCTGTGACCAGACTGACTCTTTTCATTAAAAAGGGTGAGTACTCATTAAGCAGATATTTTAACAAACACACCCCCCTATTGAAAACGACACATTCAAAGAAAGCGTGGTTTAGTCATCGATGCAGTTTTATCAGAACAAGTTAACTCTTGCTGTTGTTTGCGCATAAACTGGGTGTTGGGTGTCGTATGCTGATCTTTTAAATCACCATGATCCTTTGTGAGGGTCAGTGTACACGATTTCATTTCTATTACACATTCAGACGTATTTTGACTGAATGCGAGCCACCATTACCAATGACAAACATTTAATCACTCAGAACAAAATAGCATGAAGGGGGGGGGGACTTTTGATAAGGATCTGTAACGAATTCAATTTTAACATCATGAGAGGCTTTTAGACAAAAGTTGGATCATTAATCATGGAATAGGCGTCCTTTATTCTTCGGGGCACGAACTCAGAAAGTATAATATGACTGGCATCACTCCTTTCATTACTTTCTTTTCCGGCCAACTGTTCTGCCCGGGGTCCCTACTGACAAGAGAATAAAACAGCATGGAAAAACATTTATCTTAGACACTTCTAAGGCCTAACTAGTGCGGGTAATTGAATCGAACTATACGTCTCTATTCGCATCTTAAGTTTGGTGTTTGCTAGGGTCGCAAGCACAGGCAAAGATCGAGCATAACTGATCTTCTACTGGCTTTGACGACACAAAAACAATTACTTAGCAATTTAGAGGACGACATTAATTCTACAGTTGATTTACCTTCAAGTATTAAACGGTACCACATGCTTTACAATACGCAAGATCGAAAGTAGACTTTGCTGTTGGCATGGTTTATTACATGCTGCCTTCTGACCTCGACTCAGGTAGGAATAATAATAAACTATAATAATGAAATTCTTATAGCTGGCAATGAACAGAAGGGTGGAAGAAAAAACGACATAAATTATGTGCAGTAATATTACAAACAATAAAGACGCCCAAGTATAAGTATTAATTCCCGAAGTCCAAACCCCAAAACCAAAGTCATTGAAGACTCAGCCAAAGCTCGCAGGACTTCTGTTCGCTGGACCATGAATATGAAAAGACAGCGTTGTTCTTGGATTAACTGGCCTAGAGATTACTTGGCTCTTTTTCTTACTAAAATGTAACCAACTATTACGAGAAATATAATGTCCTTAAGTGCTCGGCCATAATAAGCCAACTACTTTGCTTGAAGTAGAACAAAAGCCGCTGACAATTTCTCCCCAATATTCATTGGTAAGCGTCAACTGCTTTTCCAAGATATTTTGTTTGTTTATTAAAATTGCAAAGATGGATCAAGCTGTTTTTTTACCCATGATTTATTCAGGCGGAGGCGATGGTGGTGGAGTTTCTGAACTTTGTACTGCCGCCTGTAATTAGCCATCACCAGTGTATTTATTGCAAATCTATGTCTGGTATAACGCTTACTAATGTGCACTTGGCTCTCTAAACTGTGTTCGTATTCGTTCTGCTAGTGGTCGTCGTGTCTTATATAAAATTTCTTTGGATAGTTTCTCTTTTTTTATGTCACTTGAGTCGTAATTGGTATCGGTTTAGTAGTTAGCTCTTATGTCTTGCCGATCTTTCTTGTTCAGATCTTTTAGTCTTTGGGGTTATTCTTTCTTTAACACCAGGCCGAAGTTGGGCGTAATCAGCATCAATGAGTTTTTCTTTTTCTCTTTTTATTTGTCATCTAGTTCACCTTGTTTGCTAAATTGTTTGTTAATTCGATCTGATGGTTCTGAATGCATGATCAAGGGCCGCTTTTTTCTCGCATGGGTAGCGGTGAGTAGTGTTTATTCTTTAACGCTGTTTCTTCTGAAAAACTGGTTTCTGCTTCTATTGTATTTATTAATTTGCCTGCCGTTTGATTTAATTCTTTAAGGTTCCCATGTTTTGCATTTGGGTATTCTGTCGGGAGTTCTTGCAGTGTTGTTTTGAAGTTTAGTAGCAACTGCATCCCTATCTATTTGGTATAGCAATGCAAGGCGATTTTGATTCTTTCACACTGAGTCTTTGTATAATTGTACTCCACCCCCCCTTGGCTAAAAAACTTTGTTGGGCTGGTTTAGTTGTGTAAGCCGAATCAGTTTCTCCCTTGATCGCCTTTACTAACAAATGACAATCTTCTAATTCAAAAATCATTTGGGTCTATAAATTAGGGAGGTTCTTGGACCGATAATAAACTTTTTTTTTGTCAAAAATGCTCCGACGTACTTTCATATTAATTTCTCCGCCGCATTGTGAGCGCTGTGCGATGGTTCCTGTCATAGGGGGTCATTTCACTCATGTCGTCTCAGGTTCTAAAAACATCATAATCTCTTGCCTTCAATTCCTGAAATGTTTTTAATTATTAACTTTTTAGTTTGTTTATAAAAACATGTCACAAGCATATGGATCGATTCTTGACCGTTATAGAAAGAAAGCTGAAGAAACCCCTTGCGTGCGGTAAATAACGGAATATTACTGTTACAAATATCCATCTACTATTGATGCAGATTCAATTCTTTCTGTTAGATTCCAGAACTAGGAGCGGGTTGATTTGATCGTGCCAGGCTCTGCACGGTTACTTTTAAATAGAACTAGCGTCAACTTACGACCAAACCAGAACAGTGGTCCAGTATGTGGGACGGGCATCGTTAAGATAATTTTTGTAAAACTTTGGTGGGAGGGCCAAGAAAGTATTTTCTTTAAACAATGCAGACATATTTTTTTAACCTATTCTGATCTTTGATACGAGAAATGAAAGGGAAGATCTTGCGTTTCAAGGATTCGGCAATGAAGTAGCACTAAAATTAGAATAGGGCGAACTCGCTCAGGTGCTAAAAGCAGCAAAAAGGCTTTAGCTGTAAGTATGCGTTTATGGTAATAGCTTTCCATTCCCCTAGATTTTGAGTTGTTAAAGCGCATGCCCCATACTTTCAAGGAGCTTAAAAGACAGATTGTCATTGAACTAAACTTTTAATGGAATACAAAACGTGTTATCAATCACCAGGTCACCGAAGCAAAAGTACAGCATTTCTGATTCTGTAGTGTTTGTCGTTGTTAGCACCCTGATTTAGCAAGCTGATTGGATCAATATAAGTCCCAAATTAGCAATATATTACGAAAACGTGGTCATTCATACAACATATCCTAGAAGCAGGGCAGACACTTATTTGGAATTTTAGTTTTAGCCGTATCACAAGATCGCTTAAAGTATTTTATTGCTGTTGTGAAGATGAAGAACCATTCAAAGTGGAAGTGAAAAGTTTTTTAATCCAAAATAACGAATGTAAATGGTTCGGATTGAAGGCAGCCATAAACCAAATCTATGATAGCGGGCTTAAACCGATCAGCATTTTGATGAAATAAGGAAAAACTGTTTGGAGGTGGTAGGTTTGAAATCGACAGTTGACCTTGCGGCTAAAGATTACACCTTCATGTGTATGTAAGACTTGATGATTATTTAACAACAAAATACGGTTTAGGATTGAATCCTAAGGGTCAACGGAGGTTAATACAGTTACATGGAAGCGCGGAGATCTGTGAGCGAGAGACGTAATAAACCATTCAAATTGTTAAAGAAGAAGAAGCCGATATCCGCTTAATGTACATTTGTTTATAATATATGATGCGCGGACTGAATATTGAAGGTAGCAGATTACAAGAGGGTACTATACTAAATTATTTTTTCTTTTTATAAAAAGCATGTCTGTGCAGGTTTATCCAAATGTGCCTTACAGCGCCGCCAAAAGGAAGAGATAGGCCAGGCAATTCTGCTGTAATAGAAACCCACTGATGTATAAACATTCAGATTAACAAACATTACACAAATGCAACAAAAATAGGATGGACCTTTCAAAATACAGCAAAAACCAAACGAAGGTATTCTGCTGCTTAATGCTGTGACATATGTCAATACTGGAGCATAGTCTATTGGTGATGCATCAGCAGGAACGGGTAGGTCTCTTTGCTACAGGCGTTGGGGCACCACGCAGCTTTACCTCTAGGCGGTTTGTCTTTAGCTCTTGGCCTGGATCATTAGCTGTAGCGTGCTGCTAGCAAAAAATAAAAACTAAACTCCCAAAAGCCCAGCTATGGTTCAACTAATTAACGGCTAAACTTAGAATCGTTCAAACTGACGATAAATAAAGCGCTAGCTGACTCAAACATCACGGATGAAGAATTTATTCGTTTACAGGCCGATTTTGATGACTACATAGACATAAGTTTGATACTTCATAGACAGCAAGGACTAGTTTTTCCAACAGCCTGGACGCGAGCAGATAAAAAAAGAATGCTTAAAAAAAATGTAAACGGAAACATTAAACTCTGTTCTAAAACAGCTCACATTAACAATGCCCCAAAAAAAAGGGCGTTTATACTTTAGTTTATGAGTCCAGCGCAAAATGACCGTGATATTGGTTCTGATTAAGTATTTTTTTTTTATTTAATAATTATTTTTGACGTTAGAAATGAGACTCAAACTTGGCTAAGATATATGAAGAGACAAGACGATTTTTTTGAAGCATTGCAAGAAAATTTGGTCAAGAGCACTGAATGAGATGATTTAGAAGTCATTGATCCAGCCAAGGTTCGGGCAAGTGTTGGTCATGCTTTTTCTCATGTTTCAAGTAAACTACATAAGACCCGCAGTTATAAGTAATGTTAGCTGTTTTAATTGACTTGGTAAAATTTAAATGAAGATAATCTAGAGTCTTGGGTATCAACTAAACAGGCCAGGGACTATTCTTTCTCTAATGACTTAACGTTCTGGTTGGGCTGCGAACTGGCTTGCACAGTTTGACGATGCTGCTGAAGAAGCCAAAATGAGAGGTCTCTGGTTGGTCAGGAGGGCGAAGTCCTTGTGTTCAGTTTAAAACAGTTCTAAGTATGCACCGAATTGTTTGGCAAGTCTCACATTTCCACTACCTCCGCATTAGTCGCAAAAAAAGCGTTTAAACATAAAGAATACAGTCAACTATGTTTTTTTGTGGTGTGTTCTTGCAAGGATGCATTAGCCGCAAAAACGCAGATGAGAGTGTCTAAACTATCGCCCTTTCAACAATGATCTTTAACTTTAGTGAATTTCCTTCCGGTTAGCGTGGGATTACTTGATATGTTTGAAGAACAAAACAAACCAATAACTGTTAATAGTTTCACATGGGATGAGGAAAAGATTTGGTGCAATAAAGTGTCCCAAGTAACAGTCCAAACGTTGGCGAGCCGTTCTGACAAATAAGCATTGTTGACTTTACTACTAATGTTTTCACCTGCGGGGCTGCCACTTTACACATTGTTACGTACAATGAGTAAATACTAATTTGCAGCTACTTTCAAAAGATGGCAACAAACAAGAATTTTGCAGAAAATGTTTATACAAAATATGCCATCTGTCAAGCCGCAAGCGAACATAGAAACATTGTATCGGCCCAGTTGACTGTATTTCGATAATATTTAACGCAAACAAAATGGATCTAAGATTGTTGTAGAAATGGAAACGGATGCTAGATTCTCCCATACGTAGTTACGCAGACTTAGTATCAATCCATTGTTCCTTTTGAAGGGCCAGCGCCACAAAATACTTCGAAAAACTGTACTTAATGATAATAATAGATTTGTTCTTTTGCGTCATTATTGTTAGGTCGGGATGGCGCTATTTCACGCCAGAATTTTACAGAGGACCAGATGCGGCTAGAAGATTTTACTGGCGCATGCTCAAGGCCGTAATGGACTGTTCTAATAATCTGAATTTTATACTGAAATCTAATGACTCCTGGATGATCAAACAGCTGTATGATTCAGCACTCACTGTTGGATTTGTGGTTTAGGCCTCTCATCAGACGCAGCGAATCCAATAACAGTAAGGACCATGATCACATTAGTGGAAAGTTCAGAGGAGCAGCACATAGTAAATGCAATCTTCAACTAAAGTTTGATATAAGACATGGAGCTGCCAATCTTCTTTTCATACTTGCGAGGTTACGACTCTCAATCTTATATTGCAAGGCAGTAACATCGCCTTCAGCCAGGGGTAGCATGCATTGCACAGTCTCAGAATAGTACATGTGCTTTTCTATTGAATAAACATGTCTTTTTATGACTATATGCAGCACTTGATGGGATCATTAGAGGCAACTGGCTATGTCATTAAAGTCTGCCCAATACGGAAGATATTTTGACCAACTCTTGTTTAGAAAGGGCGTTTATCCTTATGAGTACTTGAACAGTGGGAAAGGTTTGAATGAAGACACACTTCCCCTAAGGGCGCGTTTCTTTTTAGTCTTAGAGAAAGGACATAGTGATTTTTGATTACCAGCAAGCTCAAGTGCGTGGCAGATGTTAGATTGTAAACGATGGGAGAGACTATATGAATACTACTTAATGGCCGATACATGTTTTTGGCGTACGTCTTTGAAAACATAGAAAGACCTGCATGAAACATTATAGCCAAGATTCCCTGCGCCATTAGATTTATGCGCCCCGGGATGAGCTGGGATGCTTTATTAAAGTTTACAGAATACAGATGAATTAGTGTCTGACCTACCAATGATTCAGATGATTGAATACGGGTTGCGGGGGAGGACAGTAGTATGGCGGTCGCATAATTACTGTAATGCAAACAAAAAATACTTGGATCATTTGATCCGAGTAAAAGGTCTAACTCATTTTTTGAATTAGATGCAAACAATCTGTATGGTTGGGCTATGGCGCAATCGCTTCCATTACGTAACTTTAAAATGTACACAGGTACGAATAATATTCAAAGGCATTAAAAAGTGGTTGAAGCTGTTTTACGCATGGATCAAAGCGTGGTTTCATTCTAGAAGTTGAATTTGATTATACTTATGTACTCAAGACCTGCATAATGACTATCCATTATAGCAGAAGAAGTCTAAAGGATGGATTCCAAGAGAGCCGCTAAACTTGTGCTATCTTCGAGGCAAAAAAAAATTATGTCTGTCATTACAGAATTCTTCAATTTTTATGTAAGACATGGTTGAAGGTTGACAGTGTTCTATCGCATAATTGCTTTTGTTCAAAGACAGTTCATGAAAACCATACATCATGAAGAACAATGATCATCAGAACCATATCCACAGATGTTCAGAAAAGACATTTTTTTAGCTGATGATAAACAACAGCTGTTTTGGAAAGGACTATGGGAATCCGCACAATGCGCAAAAGATGTCAGATTAGTCACCAAAGAGAACGAAGCAATTAAGCTGTTTCAAACCATAATTATCAGGACTTCAGAAAGTTTTCATGATCTGCTTTTTGGCATTATGATGAAATAAAAGAAGTCAAATTGGACAGACGGGCTTGTATATGGGTTTACTGTTTAGAATTATCCATAGCTTTTGATGTTAGAGTTTCTTTATGATTACTTTAAGGCCATCGTTATACTGTGTCCAGAGTACTTTACACAGATACTGTATTTTTGTTATAGTTATCCCATGAAGACATCTATAAGTCATGAATCCGAAGTGGCTAAGGGCATGCGGGATGGTTTATTTGATACTTCTGATTACCCTAAAGATTCGCCTTTGCATTCTCAAAATTTATAATAAGAAGGGTTTTAGGAAAGATGAAGGATGATTTATCGGGGATAGGTGATCAAGGAGTATGTGGGTTAAGGTAAAAATGTACGTATTTCGAGCCAGGAGATAATCATTAAGAAAGCAAAGGCATATCTCGCAGTGTGTGCAGTCCAAACTTATCACATGGCATATACAAAGAAGCATTGTTTGGCAATAAGACTTTTCATCATGGACAACGTTAAAATGCGATCTATTAACATGAGATCAACACAACAGTTGTAAACTAAGATGTCATTAGATAGATCAAACACAAAACGGGTGTTTGTTAATCAGAGTTTTCCATATGCAATCGGGCCATGAGAGGACCGCATAATTCAGGTGGGTTTTATATTTTTCATATAACTTTTATTATAAGAGCATCAAAGCTTCATCCAATTCATTAATCTTTTCTCATGTTTGCTTGACGAGTTCGAATTTTTTTTATTATTTCAAGATATTCATTTTTCCAATTTGGGGGTTTAAGTGTTAGGTGATCTGGATGATTTAGCATAGCATGATTAATACTCGAAAATGTTTTCTCTTAATAGCTTACACGATTGAAATGATTCCCGGTATCTTTTTCAATGGCTTCTCTTCCTTTTCCATTCTTGTTTCATTCTGCGCTTCCTTCTGAGCTTCCATTTTAATACTCATTATATATTTACGTTAAATTACTAAGCACTGGATACTGTGTCTGTTGGGATTATCTGCAGTTCTTCGTTCACAAAAGATCTTTGAGGAGCTGGTTGTTTTTTTGTGTCAGTTTCTCGTAAATAATACAAAGGCGGATTCATTTTTACAATTCTTTTTATTTCATATGGATCATACACTCCAAACTGGAGCGGTTGCCCTGATGCAGAGTGTCCCCTTCTGTTCTCCCGGTGGGTAAATAAATGGTTACCTTACTTTCAACCAAATGGTAATTAGTTTGCGGATGAAGACTCTCCTTCAGCAACATTTATTGTTTTTCTTTTGTGATTGCTTGTACTGGCTTTTAGTCACTTTAATATTCTTCTTTATTCATTGCGCGCAAAACTGAGGGCAGTCTCTAACCCCATTCTAGTGTTGCGAGAATTGTACATAAGCTATCTGGGATACTGTAGGAGGAAATGTCTTTCGGCTAACTGTTTGTTAATGTGTTCAATAAAGCCTGTGTGATCTGTGAACTCCGGAATGCCTCTTCTATAGTAACTCTGTGTTTTAACAATAATTGATTTCACTTGGCCTTTAAATTCTGTTCATCTATCGACTTGATTCATGCGAGGATAAGTTAAAGGGCATCGTTAATATTTCAGTTTGTATGGCAACAGGCAAAGGCAGAGGCATTTTTTGTTAATGGTTGATCTTTGTATCTTGAAGCTATGTCAATGACTGTGAGTGAGTACTTAAATCTTTTTCGTCTATCTTTTCAGTGGGTAAATACTCGTAAGTCCATTTGATGGGTTGAGTTTGGAGTTGTGTTTCAACAAAGTGCGGTCTCTGTATTCGTCTAGGCGCTGGGTGAAATAAATTTGCCTCTGATTGCTTGTTTAGATATCCATTCCTTTGCTGTTTTGTTCACTGACTCCTGAAGCTTGGACTTAGCTTTTGTATTGCTGTGATGCCCACTTCCAATATCTTTGGGCGTAGAATTGTTTTTGTTCAATTTGTTTTTTTACCAATATTATGTGCAACAAAATACACGACGGTCATACCAACAACAATATTAAACGCGATTTCTTGCTCTTGTTTTTTTCTGATGGTTGATAAAAGTCAATGTGATTTTTGGTGGGGGCAATGTCTGGAACGGTTGCTGTTACTAGATTATATTCTTTTTTTGCTTGGGTCAACATTTTTAATATGTGTTAGCTGATGCCCCTTGTTCTTTCAGGGTGTATTATAAATCTACTGCTCATGTCTCGCCTTTCATAGGCGTCTGGTGCGCTGCTAGTTGCTCCTTAGCTTTGTTATTCTTTTTCATATAGTGGTCTTCCAGCAGTTTACTAAATGCAAAAAATTACTGCGCTATAAAGCTAGCGCATTCACACAGCGCCGCCTATTCATCTTTATTGCGAGTGAAGCCATTTTTTATATATGTATTTTTTTTCTTACATATTTATATTGTCTGGAATTATTCATTGAGTGACTAGAAAATCTTTCGTGGCAACGAAAGCTGACAATGATAGCAATTAGCTTTGCTGAATCCTCAAAGTTCTAGTTTGCCTAGATCTGCGGTTTAATTCTTATCAAGCCTTTTACCAAGCATTGTGTATCCTACACTTAGGCTCTCAATAACAGCAGCATGGTATTCAAGGTTAGCAACAGTTTTTTCGGTGCTCATTTTTGAAAAATTAATTAATTATATAATTTAATAAAAAAACATGAACAGTAATGATCTACTTAAGTAAAAGCGGCCTAATACCTTCCTGACTTGAATGACCAAGTTTTTAAAATGATCAAGCTATTATGCCCAAAATGGGAGAGGCTGTTTGTATTTTGGCAGCATGTGGAAAACAAAACAGTTCCTCGGAAATAATTCAGCATAGAATAACAGATTCAACTGATGTCCCGCAAAGACATTATTAATGGTATCATAACAGGTATGATGCGACAAGCTGGAGGTCGAGTTGGTATAAAGGGTTGGGGCAAACGGCTCTTGTTTGTACACTAAACTAGTCAGTAGATTTGCTTCCCATTGATTACTGAACAAGATCTTACGTATGTTTACGCAAGATTCACAGTTTTAACAAGAACATTAGAGTCTCTAGGATGTGATCTATACTACAGCTTTGGAACAATTGTTATGCCATTAATCATGGGTTTAATTATTTTAATCATTTAGATTTTGTTTCCTTCAAAATAAAGAACGAGCTGGATAAATCATCAGATTAGAATCAGGTGGAGAAAGTAACCAAGCCAGAAACTCAGCAGAAAACACTGAACCAGGTGGGGGACCCAGTGAAATGAATCCTCATTCTGGCGTGTTAAAGAGGAAAAATAATTAGCAGAGTGGAACAGACAAAAATATTAAGGGTTACAGAATATGACTCATATGAAAACATAAACGCCGCAGCGCCAGAAAAGTTGGTTCATGCCGGCTATAATACTCCATGCGATACAAGACCTACAGCACCAAAGTCTTCTCATGGAATGATTGAAACTTAAAACTGTTGCATTTTTGGCGCCATTGCTGCTGTTGGGTGCAGTTATTTGCGGCTATTAAATATATAACGATGGCAACTGAACAAAGCAATCAAAAAATCTAGCACTAAATGCTGAAAAGAACCACCAGCACGCCAAAACAGCCAATACAAAGCTTTATTTGATACATTTGAAATGTAAATAATATTTAAAGAACTTTATTTTTAAAATTTTTAAATAAAAATAGATCATGGCGTATTATAAATGATAAAGTCAATAAATTAACAGACATGGAGTCTATAAAAGACATTTCCATAGTCTGAATGCGGAATCTATGCGGTTGCTTCGGAGGTATGACATTCCTTAAGATATATGCAGAGAACGTGAGCAAGGAATCATCATCGATGACGCGTTTTGAGGCGTGGGTGTACTATATATTAGACATTTACTATTTAAAGTTAAAAACTTATTAGATCTTAAGGTTATAAATGAGAAACAACTTTATTAAAACTTGCCTAAGAACTTGCCTAAGAACTTGTGAATGCTTGGGGGTTGTCTTGTAAATGTCTTGTGATTGACTTGTAAATGACTTGAGAATAACTTAAGTAAGTTCTTGTGAATGACTTGGTATGTCTAAGTATGAAACTTGTGATTGATGAGGACGACTTGTGAATGACTTGTGAATGACTTAAGTAAGGAACTTGTGGATGACATTAGTGTGCATGCGTGGGGATGGGGGTTGTGAGTGCGTGGGGTGGGGGTGGGGGGACGTGCATGCGTGGGGTGGGGGTGTGCATGCGTGGGTGGGGTGGGGGGAGTGACTTGGGCGTAGGAGTGTGTGTGGTGTACACTGAGCTTTATTTTTGTCATGTTGTTAACACACACTTGGTGCCAAGACAGTGCCTTGGTTTTTGTGCAAGTTCAAAGCAGCACCAAGTGCACAAAAAAATGTTTATACTACACCCCTTCCTCTTTTTTCATCCAGGCTTGGGACTGGCATTGGCAGAGTTACATAGGTTTTTTTTTTTTTTTTTTTAGTAAAATACTGCTTTGGCTGAGCTAAAAGCAGCCTAATAGTTTTGTAACAGGGCGTAGAGCCGGACGTTTATGCAGTGTGTTGCGTAGGTCAGCAAGCGACAAAGCAGCAAAAAAATGTTGATCTCACGCTGATAACTTTGACCGCCTCGAGGATGAGCGGCGGAGCGTTTGAAGAAAGGCTGCCACTGTGGCCTGTTGAACAATGCTCTTAGGGTTTAGAGCGCTGAAGAAACGGCTTGCTACTGTGACCTGGACGCTCTAGGTGGAGCGCCTTAAAGAAACGGCTTGCTACTGTGTCCCTGGCGATATAGGGTGGAGCGCTGGTAAACGGCTTGCTACTGTGCCATAGCGCTCTCGGGTGTTGGAGCGCTGGTTCTCTCTCACTGCCTGCGGTTGTTGAGAGGAGTGTGTTTGGAGTTGTATTGGCTCTTGTACGGGTGTTGTCCAATAATTTTATTATACTCACTGCTTGAAAAACATTAAATATAAATCTTCTCTTTAGAGTAGACTTCTAGAAAGAAAGACCATCTGTAGAAAACCTTTTAGAATATGGTTTCAACAAGACGAGCAATCTCTCTTAAGCTAGTTTGCGAGGAATATGAAGGGGATATCACTACATTGCTCTTCAACCATCATCCCATTTTTGAGTTATGCGATCCACTGTCTTTTTTCTTGTGAAAAGGCCTTGAAGGTCTGTTTCTAAAGCCAACCATACTGCAAGTTAAAACAATTGGTGTAGGCTTCCTGCCTTTGTAGCTGCCTATACCCTCTTCAGTTTATCATATAGCAACAGCCAATAGAAGTTATTTCCTCTGCTCAAAACAAAAAACTTCTTCATATCTGTAATTCCCACTTCAACCTCTTTTGTTTTCAAGTATAGGGTGGAGTTCTTCTGGTGTAATCTTTTGGTTTTTTGCTTGCTCTCATACAAATAGATTGCTTGCTTTTTTGGAGCGTCTAGAATGGGCAGGTAGTTTCTTACTTGTTGATGGGCCTGCGCTATCTCCTCATCCAATGCACTAAGAAAGCTGTGCATGGTACTCAACATGCTCGTCATGTATTGTCAGCTTAGAAATATCCCACTGTTTTGTTCTGCCAGATCAAAATTTTATATAAACAAAACCAACCTGCACCAAAAACCCCAGTAAATATCTTATCACTACACACACAGTCACTTCCCAGGTCTTGCTGAAGTGGAGCAGGCCTTCAAAACTACACTTTGTTGAACTGAAAAACACCGGTCTTCTGGACGCAGTTCCAGTATCGCGTGATGAATTGTTTGCTTCGAGCTGTATCTTTGCCTACAATATTGTTCTTCAACGAGCAACAAACCTTTAAGATACACAATTATGTTTTTCAGTAAACCGGTTATTATAATAACACACCACCGCACAAGTAACAGCTCCCTGCTTCGTCCTGACTGTCAGCCCCGACAGAATGTGTGGGTTTACCTTGTCTTGTGAGAGGACCGTGCTACGCTTAACTCGTATGATTGGTCAGGCAGAACAGCGCCACCGCGCGGGTCGTAGGACAGAACGTTCTTTAGAAATCTGATGTAATGCTAGGCAGGAAGGTAGGGGTGAAGAGGTGGGGGGTTGAGGTGAAGGTGCGGCCGTATTGATTTTTTGGCCTTCCTTGTGCGTGTGTGTTTGTGCCTGTCCTCTGTCTCTGTGTGTGTGGGCCTCTGTGGGTGAGGGCCTCTGTGTGTGTCATGTGTGTGTGTTGTGTGTGTGTGTGTGTGGGGTATGTGCGTGTGTGTGTGCATGTAGTGTATTGTGTGTTTGCATGTGTAGAGGGTTTGTGTGTGTGTGTGTGTAGTGCGTGTGTGTGTGTTGTGTGTGTGTGTGAGTGTGTGTGTGTGTGTGTGTGTGTGTGGTTATATATACGTCTGTAGCTTATTCCAGGTCTGCCACATTTAATCTATAAAGCTGTTGAAAATAGTATTTTGTGATTCCAAAACTTTTTCTACTTCGAATTCCCCCTGGTGGAAAATAACACCCATAGTGTCTGGGCAGGTAGGCCGGCAAAGCAATATAAAAGCTTACCTGCCACAATGCAGAGCTGGGTCGTTGACAACGCCCTGAAAAAGTATGCCGTGGGAAAAGACACAGTTTTGTATATGAAGCGCGTTCAGTCACGGACGCTTTTCCCTACGTACGCTCTATGGTGGGAGTGTTCAGTTTGGCTACTTTCTACTACGACTTCCGAGCATCGCCTAAACCGTAGCAATTTAGTATTGATAACGGAACCGCTTCCATGCACAGTATGTTTGTTTGTTGGGTCGTTATTTTTTGGTTACTTGTCAGAGACAGGAATAGGCGCTATTCTTGGCACTTTCGCCCAAAAATATTTATAATAGAACTCGGTGGAGGAGCCAAGTGAGCAAGGATTGGTTTAAAAAATACTGTTCTCTACCTGTGGCCAGTTTCGTTACTCATTTTTTGACCAGCTATAAACAGACCTTCGTTTAGTTTCTTCAGTGCACACTCAAAATATACATCAAATCAATTCAAATTGCTTTATGAAACAGGTTGATTTGACCTTCGTCAGACTGAAGTAAACTGATAAAATAACCTTCTTATTGCTGGATCCCATGCATATTTTTTTTAATTTGTTTACCTTTAACCTTTCTGAAACCGTCTCCTGATTCGGACTGGGAAGCATTAGTACAAATTCAACAGGCATGTGCTTTGATTCTACCCGTGGAGTTACTTTCAATTCACGGCACAGTGGAACTAAGGATTAGGAGGAAATAAAATAATCAATAACACTAAAACCATTGTGAGCGATATAAGTGAAATCACCGCTTTTATCACCAGGCAGAAAACCATTTAGAATAACCAACTCAAAATTCTGACAGATGATAATAAATAAAGACCAAATTCATTCGTGGAGCAATCTTTTGATACACGAGAAAAGCTGTCATCACCGGTGGTATTTTCATTTATCGAGTCACCTAAATATACGGGTAGTTCTTGTGCGTTCAGCCGACCAGTTCTTGCATTTAAATCGCCGAGGATGATCACAGGAAGATCACCCGCTTGTTCAAAAGTATCCATCAGACATTGTTCAAGAAGGGAAACCCCATTACAATCTCGGTATCTGCATAATAAACACTGTTAGCAGGGGCAAATAAATTCCAATTAAGAGAACTTCAAGATCTGGAGCTTTAAGGTGGAGAACAATAGTATGGTCATATTCCACTGTAAGTTGTTTGACTAGTTTGGCATATGTCTTACTTACAAGAAACACGATCCCTCCTGACAAACGTGCAGTAACAGCATCGGTTAATCTAATTCCAGGTGAAAGAAAAACTTCGTAATCCGAAAAGAGAAAAGAAGGAAATGTTGTTGAGAACGTTTCGGTCAAAACAACAAAATCGAACTGGGATATATAATTATTTACATCGGGGTCATAAACTGACGATAGACCCTCAATATTATAAGTCAGAAAGGAGAGACTGTTTTTCTGACAAGTCTTGACACGGGCACGGCCGTATCCTAGGTGCTTCATTGCAAGGACACGGGGCAGCAGAGGAGCACAGTTTTGTTCTTTATTTACGTCCAGGACTACCTCTTGGATGGGTTCTTAAAAATCTTTCTGTGAGCTGTGTCTGTCTGGTTCGTACTCGACTGCGAGTACAAGGACCGGAGCCTGAGAACTGGCCCTCGGTTTCACTACCATAGATACCTGCCACGGAGAGGGGCTAGGGTTCTCCACCACCACGGTACTGTGACTCTCGCCTGTGCTGAGACCCTCCGTCACTGCACCCGTCACACCCTTGGACTGGTTTTCCACATCGTGCGCAGGGTTCACCAAGGACACCCTCTGTTTTTGAAGATCCTGGGAAGCACTGACAGGAACTCCTACCTGGTGCACGTCATTGCAACCCGTAGTTACGCCAGGACTTGACGCCTCCACATGGGAAGGTGGACCAGGTCTAAGTCACGGCAGTATGTGTGGGCCTCGGGGTGGTTGCTTTTGGCTCTGGATTCGCTCAGGACGTGCGGGGGTCAGTCCCTTGTTCCTGGGTGTACTGGTTCTGGGCAGGGTGGGAAACTCATGCATGCTACACAGAGGAGGGGGAAAGGAGGATACGGAGGCGGCACTGGATGTCTAGAAACACAAGATGGAAGGGGACAGGTGGAGGTGGAAGGAGAGGGGTGAATGGCTGTAGGAGGCACAGGGGGGTAGATGGAAGTCGGTGATGGACATGGACGGTTGGAAGTGGAGGGTGAAGACGAACAAGTGGAAATGGAAGGCAGAGAGGAATGGATTGAAGTAGAAGGTGGAGGGGAACGACTGGAAGTAGGTGGCAGAGGGGGACGGATGGAAGTGGAAGGAGGGGAGTGGGTGGAAGCATGTGGCAGAGGGGGACGGGTGGAAGTTGAAGATGGAGGAAAGTGGGTGGAAGCATGTGGCAGAGGGGGACGGATGGAAGTGGAAGGAGGGGAGTGGGTGGAAGCATATGGCAGAGGGGGACGGGTGGAAGTTGAAGATGGAGGAAAGTGGATGGAAGCATATGGCAGAGGGGGACGGGTGGGGGTGACGGGTGGAGGGGAGTGGGTGGAAGCATGTGAGAGAGGGGAATGGGTGGAAGTGATAGGTGGAGGGGAGTGGGTGGAAGCATGTGAGAGAGGGGAATGGGTGGAAGTGACAGGTGGAGGGGAGTGGGTGGAAGCATGTGAAAGAGAGGAATGGGTGGAAGTGACAGGTGGAGGGAGTGGGTGAAAGCACATGGCGGAGGCGGACGGGTGGAAGTGACGGGTGGAGGGGAGCGAGCGGAAGCACACGGCAGAGGGGAACGGGTGGAAGCGATGGAGGTGTGGACAACAGGCACGTCACCGTTTAGAACAAGGTGCCCCAGCTGCGTCCCGGACCCAGACACCGACCGGCGCTGGCCGTGACGCCGGCTGCCACGTCCCCGTGCTGCCCCCGAAATGGGGAGATCCCTGTTCCGGAAACACAGGCGACCATTTCGAAAAATACGCCGTCTTGCCCTGTGATCGCTGTCGACGCAGCTCCCCCTGCTGACGGACTGTCAGATCACCAGCCACGCGGATACCCAAGGTGTCCGACATGTCCTTTCTGCAGTCGCCCTCTTGTAGGATGGAAATCTTGTCACTCCAGCTACGCATTCGCGCGACCAGAGTTCGAGGTCTGCCATCTTGGTACTTGGGGCCTACCCGATGCGCCCCGCTCTATATCTTCCATAGACCATGTCTGATGGGGTAAAAACGAGTGAGCAGCTGTACAACTTTGCGAACACACGTTATGTAATCTTCTCGCTGATCTTCTTGAACATTGAAAAATCTGACGTTATACTGTCGAGAAAAAGTTTCCAGTTTATCTTGGTGATTATGTAAACGTTCAATCGTGTCCAGGAGGTAATCTTTCCATTGGAAGAGTTGGGAGAACTGACGCTCAAAGACAGAACATTTATGCGAGAGACACGACAGTTCCTCCCTTTGTCCCCTATTTTCGTCCCTCAGTGAACAACACAGGGATCGAAGAGCACAAAGATCAGTCTGGTGAAAATCGTGGCCCTGGGCTTGAGTGGTGTGTTTGTAAGTGGGTCCGGGGTTCAACTCAATGTCTCCACATCGAATGAGGACTAAACTCAATACAGGTAAGTTAATGTACACCCCATCAAAACACCATTTGGCCTGTCCTTCAAACGTATTACTCGCGTTATCATCTTCCTGACCAACACTTCCCTTTGTGCCATGAAACTCCAAAAAGTCCACAGAAAACCACCACAAACGTGCCGGAAAACCAAGGAAGCCGACGGCATAGCTTGAGAAATGCAACACAACGCAAGACTCGAAAACAGCTCACAGTCACATAACATTTGCAGAAAGGGAGCACCGGAGAAAACACGTCCGCTCGCTGTGACTGCTTGCGCGCGTCTCAGAGAGGAGAGAGAGAGAGAGAGAGAGAGAGAGGGATGGCCGAAAGGATTATGGAACAAAACGGTCACTCTCTCACTGAACATTTTGAACGTTTAAAGGTCTTGTGTAGACTGTGTGGGAAAAGGTCTAAGAGATAAAAGAAAGATAAAAACAAATCAGTAGTAACGTGTTTGAGTGTTGCTTCTGAAATAAACGTAATCTTCAATGTGAATGTTCTGGAAGATAGGGAGGAGGTACATTCAAAAATAGTTTGTGTGTTTTGTGCAAACACTTTGAAAATCTGACAAACCGCAAACATTCAACTACAGCAAAGAGCCGTGCATTGGCAGAATTTGAAAAAGCCTCAAAATTATGGCACCTGTTTGACCCCAGTTTATCTGTCAGTCAGTGTGCGCTATGCACTCACTTTCAACAGCAGAGTAAAGGTGGGAGACCAGAGAAAAAGATAAAGAAATCTGCCGTTCTCAAACAGTATTCCCAACCAGCAAAACGAAAGTGCCAATCAAACTCTGATCTTGATAGTGATATTTCATTTTCTGTCTCATCTGAAGCCACATCAACTGCGGCAAAAGTCCCTAAAAACTGTATCAGTGCAGACTGCCCCAGCTGGCATCAATGAAGCATCATCTCCAGTCAAAAAACAAGTTTCCTTTTGTGTCACATCTGATGCCACATCAACTCCACCCAAAGATTCAAGAGGCGCATCAGTGCAGACCGTTCCAACTGGCATTGACAAAGCATTGTCTCCGTTCAGAAAAAGAATCCTCAGGCCTTTGAGTCAGCTGAAGGCACCACCGACAAACACAGAAGAAGCTTATTTCACAAAACTTGCCCGCATTAAGCTCTCACAGTCCAGTGATAAAATGACTGTCACATGCCAAACTGGTGGACAGCCGATTGTGCTAAAAAAAATTACAAAACCTCGGAAAGCATCAAGTGAAGCTCGAACACCACTCAGGAAGAAGCGAGCAAAAGAAATGAACAAAATTCGTTTGAATGTATCAGGAGACACTGAACAAGATGCGGCCAAACAGCAGGGCACAGAACTGAAGACGGCAAGCAAAGTACGCAAACAGCTGGTTCTTAATGAAGCGAAATGTGGTCAAGTATCTGTAACTGCAAAACAAGGTCCTGCCCTTCGTGCGGCACTTGGCCTCAGTTTGACAAAGTACAGACTGCACAAACAGTTCTATAGGAGGCTCGGGGTACAGTTTGCCAGTGAACAGAAAGAAAGGAAAGAACAAGTCAAAGCACAGTGTGCAGAAGTAGAATGTCAGATGAGAAGTGTGGAGGTCTGGAATGAGATCGATGGGATTATGGAACTGGTTCCAACACTTCTGCAGGCATTAAGGATGTCCCAGCATTTGTCACCAAACTGCTGGATGCTTATGACAATCAAGGCCGATTAACATGGCATGATGAGAGTATTCCAGAGAACGAAATCTGGGATCAAGATTGGCGGTGACCATGGGGCGGATCATTTAAAATGATGCTTCAAATAGCAAACCTTTTGAACGCTAATTCAAAGCATAACACATGCATTATGACCATTGCTGAATGTAAGGACACCCCTGAAAACCTAAGAAGACTGTTGGACCCTTACAAGAGCAAATTGAAGACCTTGAAAGCATGGAATGGAGAGGCAAACAAACTCGCCTTTTTCTCTTTGGAGACTATGACTTTTTAACTAAAATGTATGGACTGTCAGGTGCACAGGGGATCCACCCGTGTCTGTACTGCATAACAACGAAGACACAGATGCAGCTGCCCCCGGAGAACAATGAAGGAAACATCAGCAAGAGAACGGTCAGTCAGATCAAGAGGGACTATCAGAAGTATAAGCGTGCAGGAAAAATGAAATCAAAAGCCAAACTATTCAACAATGTCATCAGAAAACCAGTTTTAGACATAGAACTGAAGCAGGTGACACCTCCCTACCTTCACATCTTGCTGGGTGTTGTCAAAAAACACCATGACCTGCTTGAAGATGAGTGCCATGCTCTTGATGAACGGCTGGCAAGACATTTTGCTTCACTTGATGACATCACTCTTGACAATTGTGAGTATTTCTCAGTACAGTTTCAGCAGCATGTAAAGAGCATAGAGCCATTGGAAAAGAAAACGAAACTGCTGAGACAACTCCATGCCAAGGCCAGAAGTAAAACTACAAAGGAACTTGAGAAAGCATAAAAAGAACCAAGGAAGAAGTGGAAAAAATGAAATCTACAGCCACTTCATTGCTATTCCGTTCTGGGCCAAACACAGCAAATCTAGAGATGTTCTGCGGGCAAACAAGATCTTCCACAGGCTTATCATTCCAGGGCCTTTGTTGGGAACCATTGCAACAAGTATCTGAAAGAACCGGTGTACAAAAACATCTGTCAGAGTGTTGCAGAAAAGACAGGAGAATTCCAACTCGCTGGTCCCATACTAAATACATCCAGAAACATTCGTGACAAGTTCACTGAGCTGAATGCCCTTTCTCTGATGTTCATCGGCGCATATCGCATCAAAGAGCTATCTGTGATGATGAGATTGAAGATATTGAAACATCCATTAAGCGGTACATGGCCTTTTACAGAGAAAAGTTTCCCAAGACTGCCATCATTCCAAAACAACATCTGTTGGAACATCACTGTGTTCCTGGATCAGACACTGGGGGACAGGAGTGGCACTGCTGGGAGAGCAAGGAGGCGAGGAGACACACGCCACAATCAATGCACTGTTGAGAAGAGTCTGGGGCTTGAAAAACAAACAGCAACAGCTCAAAGTCCTGTTCACAGAGCATCTGACACTGGTGGCACCACAGTTTCATGGACTGATACTGCCACCACGTGAGAAAAAAACACAGCACTGATTACGGGGAAACGTTTTGTAATTGTCAGTTTGTACATTCTTTCCCTAAGCATCTTTATATTTTGTCACTGAACAAAATTCTAAATATATTTTTCCCAGCAGACTTTTGCAGATCATCCATTTCAGAGCGAGAGAGAGAGACAGGTATGAAAATTCATATACGTAAGATTTGTTGAAATGAAAAAGCATACATAAGTACTATCCCAATTGACACAAAATAATTATGTACATAATCATCCTATAGAACGTAAGAGCATTATAATGTTACTTTCAAGTAGAGAACAGGAAAACCTTCATTCTGGCTCACTTTCGCCCTCAACCAGTTTCGGGCGAAAGTGACCCAGAATAAAGGTTTTCCTGTTCTCTGACAAGTAAGACTTCAATACCCAAAAAATAACGATTATCTACAAACAAACATACTGTGCAGGGTTATCCGTTTTTAATACTAATTTACTAAACTTTTTAGATTTTAGTTTTTGTTTAATCCTATGTTTTTCGTGATCGTTTTCAATAACATCATTTTCGCGCAAACATTCTTCAAATGAGTCTCTGTCTTTCATGTGAAATAACACTACAGTCTTTAACTGTTCTCTAAAGTCTTTTAAAACTGAGTTATATTTCTGGCATAAAATCCACACACTTATCCGAGCATGTCTTCCGCTGAAAGCTAGTTTCGACAAAGTGTTTCTCTTTTTAACTATGTCTTTTTCTGCTGAACAGTCATCATAATAAATAGCGTCTGCGTTCCCTCAAACAATATAAAAAAGCGTTCTAGACATTCACTCAGTTTTATTGCTGGGATTAACTAATATATTTCATCATCTGCCCATATAAACCTTCTATCATGATATGCTTTGTTCCATTTAAGTGTTGGACAGAAAATTACAATATGATCAAAATTATAGCGATAAACTGTTTGTAAAAAGTCTGGGGAAAAATATTGTTTTTTCCCCCAACCAGTCCTGCCCACAAACCCTTTAAACAATGGGGGGTTTTTTAATCAAAAAGTTTAATGCTCCATATTTTTAAAAACAGAATTTAATCAAATCCAGTTTTATTTTTATCATACTCCCCTCAAAACTTGTTCGTATAAAAAAACCCCACGGGCCTAAATTTTGGAAGATTAACCCAAATTTTCAGTTCGTAAGATTGTTTCTATTTAAGTAAACATGATTTTGTTGCTTGTTTTTTAAGATTTTAAAATATCCCACCATTGTGAAAAAGACAAACAACAACTTTTAAGGCGTTTAACGTTAAAAATTTGCCATAATTTTAAACCCCTTTTAAAAGGGTCACCCACTAACCCCCCAAAACCCCCTCCCTCCCACATTTAAAGCCCAAAAATTTCCCCAAAATCTTTGTGAACGTGTCTCCTAATTTTCTGCGGGGAAAAAGGAACTGTAATTTTGTGAAGTTTTTTTTACAACTGTTTTTTTTCTGTGGGGGATGTATTTGCTTTTTTCCATCGGGGGTTTATTTAAATTTTCTTTCCGACTATTGTGGGCCGGCAAAAGGGCCCTTACATGAAAAGGGCCGGGAGTTGAATGTTTTTCTAAAACTTTTTTGAGGGCCCTAAAATATGAAAAATGGGCTTTTTAATTCAAATTTTATGTCCCATTCTAAATAGGTTTCCCAAAAGTGCCATTTGAAGGTCAGGTTTCGAACTTTTTTTATTTTCAATGGCCAACTTTAAATTTGTTTTCTAGTTTCCCGAAGTGTTTAGTTTAAAAAATTTTTTTGCTTTTCGCCAACCTTTTTTGCTTTTTATAATCACCATCTTTGGGTGTACTCAAACCCCCATACAAAGGCCAAACTCGCCATTCTTTTAAAAAGTCCGAAAACGTCTAAAGGTCTTTTAATTCAAAAAGTTATACCCCTTTTCGGGCGCTAATGAACTCCGTTTCCCTTCTGGCCCACGCGACATTTTTTAGTACATTTATTTTTTTTTTCCCTAAAACAAGGGTCAGGTTATCCTTTTCCCACGCTTTCCCTTTTTGTCTGCTTTTTTTTATATTAAATGATCAAACCCCTTCCCGCAAACAAACCCTTTTAAACGAAATTTTGGGAATTGTAAAAATTTCATAACCCGCAATATGCATTTTTCCCTGATGGAAGAGCTTTTAAAACCCCTTTGGGGGGCCCTTTCCCGGCCCTTAAATTTTCCCTTAAATTTGCTCAGCTCACCCAAAATAAAACTTTGAGAAGGGAATGAAATGAAAGATCGAGCGGATTTCCCCCCCCTCATAATTTAGTTTTGGGGGTTTTGTAACTCAAAAATCTTTTAATTGTTAGCTGTAAAGCCTAACATTTTAGCTAGCTCTTTTCAAAAATTTAACCTCCTTCTTTTTTCAGGCTTAAATGTTAACATTGTTTTTAGATTTGCTTTTTTTAATTTTTGAGAGAAATTTAAAAGTTACTCATTTTTTTCTTTTAGGGAGAAAAACCCGTAATAACCACGGGTTTTGGAAAAAGGGCAATTTTGGGCCCCTGTTTTGTCAACTTTTAGAACCGTATTATTCCCCTTTGGGCTTCGCTTAAAATTAAACCAAAAACGACTTTGTAAAATATTTCAGGGAAGTGAAACCCCATTTTGGTCCGAATTCGTTATAAATACCCATTTTCCCTAAAAAAACAAAGGGGACGGTCTTGGGGGTGTTATTGTTAAAAAACATTTTTTTTAACGAAATAAAAAATTATGCATTCAAATATACTGGTGAAAAAAATATTCTTTGGGCCGCATCAATTTTAAAAATTATAGCAACTATATTTCGGGCCCTTTGCTGTGCCCCAGACTGCCTCTTTTTCAAAAAAAGGTGGTATCCCTTTAAAAGACTTTTTAAACCCCCCCTATTAAAAAACGACCCCCCTTTCAAAAAAGGGCGGGGTTTATTTCATCCGATGCATTTTTATCGAAACCATTTAAACTTTGCGGGGTTTTTGCGCATAAACGGGGTGTGGAGTGCCCGTACCCGTTTTTTTAAATCCCCAATGACCCTTTTGGTGGGGGCAGTGAAACAGATTTATTTTTTATTACATTTTCAGACGTTTTTTGATTGAACTGCAAGCCCCCCTTTTCCAAAAGGAAAAACCCATTTAATCCCTCCAACAGAATGGGAAAAGAAGGTTTTAAAAATTTCGTAACAAAATTCAAATTAACATAAAGGACGGGCTTTAAACAAAAGTTGGATCAAAATTCAGGGCCTAGGGGGCCTTTATTTTGGGGGAAACGCACAGAAAGTATAACTTGACGGGGCTTTCCCCCTTTTCAAAATTTTTTTCAAGGCCCAACTGTTCACCCCCGGGTTTCCTACAGAAAGGGCATAAAACAGCAGGGAAAAAAATTTATTTTAAAACACTTCAAAAGGGCCAAAATTGGGGGGAATAGAACAAATTTAAACGACTCAAATTGTATTTTACTTTGGGTGTTTGCTAGGGTCGCCAAGCCCCGGGCAAGATCGAGCATAACTGTTTCCTTTACGGGTTTTTGACGCCCAAAAAAAATATTAGAAAATTTAGAGGACGCCTTTAATTCTCAGTTGTTTTTCCTTCAAGATTAAAAGTTTCCAAAATGTTTTAAATACGCACGTTTAAAAAAGTAACTTTGCTGTTGGAAACGGGTTTATACATGGGGCCTTTGACCTCAAAATCCAGATGGTAAAAAATTTTAAATATAATAAAAATTTTTCTTATAGCAGGAAAAGAACAGAAGGTTAAAAAAAACGCATAAATTCTGACCCAGTAAATTACAAACAAAAAAAAAGAACCCCCAAGATTAAGTCATCAAATTCCTGAAGCCCAAACCCCCCAAATTTCTTTGGGAAGACTCAGCAAAGCTCGGGGAAATCTGTTCGCGAGGCCCATGAATTTTAAAAAAGACAGCGCTTTGTTCTTGGTTTTAACGGCATAGGTTTAAACTTGGTCTTTTTCTTCCCAAAAATTAGTAACCCAACTTTTACGAGAACTAATTCCATAAGTGCTCGGCCAAAAAGCCAACTATTTGGGGCTTGCAGAAAGCCCCAAAACCCAATGAAAATTTCCCCCCCCAATTTTCCTGGAAAGGGGTTTACGGCTTTCCCACAAAATTTTTTAAAAAACTTCCCGATGATCAAGTTTTTTTTTTAAAACCCCATGTTTTTATCGGGCGGAGATGGAGGCGATGGCGGGGGAGGTAATAAAACTTTGACCCCCCCCCTGTAATACCATCACCATGTACTTTTTTAAAATTCCTAAGGCTTTTTAAACGCTTCCCAATGTGACTCCTGCTCTCTAAACAAGTTTTTTTTATTCGTTCTGCTGCTTTGGGTTTCTTCAAAATAAAATTTTTTCGATATTTTCTCTTTTTTCTATTCCCTTGAGTTCGTAATGGGTTTCTCGGTTTAGTACCCGTCACTTCTAGTCTTGCGATCTCTCTTGTTCAAGATCTTTTAGTTTTGGTTTTTCTTTCTTTAATTCGGGCCCCTAATTTGGGTCAAGCCTCAACGATTTTTTTCTTTTTCTTTTTTTATAGCCCATCTATTTTCACCTAGTTTTGCTAAATTTTTTGTTAATTCCCCTCTGATGGTTTTTAAAAACCCCTGATAAAGGGGCTGTTAGTTCTCGCATGGGTAGCGGCGAGTCGTGTATTGCCCTTTAAAAATGTTTCTTCTGAAAAACTTGGGTTCTGCTTCTATTACATTTATTAATTCACCTTTCCGATTGATTTAAATTTTTTTAAGTTTTCCCTGTTTTGGGTTTTGGGTTTTCTGTCGGGGTTCTTTTCCCGTGTGTTTTTAAGTTTAGAAACGCCTTTGCCCCTTTTTTTGGCCTAACAAAAGGGCCCAAAGGGGATTTTGACGCCCGCAGGGAGTTTTAAATTTTTAATTGAACCCACGGCTAAAAACTTTTTATGGGTCCCTTTTTTTGTTTTAAGCTGAACAAGTTGTCCTTGGTCTTTTTTTACAAAAAAATGGTATCTTTTTCTTCAAAACATTAGGGGGCTTTTAAAAAAAGGGGGGGGTTCTTTCCCCAAACTTTGGTAAAAGATTTGGGCCCTTTCCTTTTTTGTTTAAATTTACCCCCCAATAGAGCGTGAAACGATGCTGTGTAAAAGGGGTCATTCACTCATTCGTTTTCCGGATCAAAAAACTATAAAAACTTTTTCAAACCCTTTAATTCCTGCCTTTTTTTAAATAATTAACTTTTTATTTTTTCTTCATAAAAATGTCACAACAAACATATGGGTCGATTCTTGACCCGCATAGAAAACAGAAAAAGCCCAAACGTTTAAAGGGGAAAAAAGCGGAATATTAAAATGTTCCCAAATAATCCAAACTAATTTGATGCGGAATTTAAATTCTTACTGTCAAATTTCCGACCTAGGAGGGGGATGAAATGATTGGGCCGGCCTTTCCCGTTTTTACTTTCAAAATAGAAATCGTTTCAAAAAAAACAGACACAAACGGACTTTTTTTACAAAAATCCGGGGCGGGGAATCGTAAAAAAATTTTTATAAAACTTGAGGGGGAAGAAAATTTTCTTTACACAATGCAGACATATTTTTAAAACCCCTTTTGATCTATGGCTAAACCCCGGGAAAGGAAAAAGGGTGATCTTGCGTTTCAAGGAATCAAAAAGAAAAAAAGGGACTAAAACATAGAATAGGCGCGGGGGATACAAAGACGGCAAAAAGTATTTTAGCCTAAATTTTGGTTGGGGAAAACGGTTTTTTTCCCTCCCTTTGATTTTGAGTTGGGTTAAAAAACGCATGCCCCCTTTTCTTTCAAGGAGCATTAAAAGACAGATTTTTATACGAACTAACTTTTAATGAAAAACAAAAAGTGTATCAGATCAAAAAAGACACCGAAGCAAAGTACAGCATTTCTGACATCCCGTTTGAGTTTGACGTTGTTCAAAACCCTGAATTAGCAAGGGTGATTGAGCCCAAATTTTTGTCAAAATTTTGCAATATATTTCGAAAGAGTGTTTTATCATACAACATAAACCCAAAGGGAGGCAGGGCCTAAAATGGAATTTAGTTTTAGCACCGCAAACACTTTGTTAAAAAGGGATTTTATTGCTGTGTTTTTAAGGGTGAAGAAACCCTTTTTAAAAAAGCAAAATGAAAAGGGTTTTTTAAATTTCCCAAAATTTAAAGAAAGTGCAATGTACAATTGGGTGGTAGTCCTAACCAAAAACTACGCTTGCGGGTTAACCTTACATCATTTTTACGAAATAAGAAAAATTTTTTGGGGGGGGAGGGGTAGGGGAAATCTAAAAGCAGACCCAGGGCTAAAGATTTACATCTTCCAAAAGTTAGGGTTGATGATTTTTAACAACAAAAAACGGTTTATGGATTGACCTTTAAAGGGCAACAGAGGATAATCCTTGCAGGGGAAACGGGGGGAACTGTGAGAATAATAAACATTCAAATTGAAAAAGAAGAAAAAGCGATAAACCGCTTAATGTACATTTGTTTTTTTTTTTAAAGATGCGCAGCGAATATTAAAGAAAACAGATTAAAAAAGTAAAAAAACTAAATTTTTTTATTTTAAAAAAAAACATGTCTGTTAGGTTTTTCCAAATTTGCCCCACAGCGCCGCCCAAAAAAAAGAGATAGTAGAAACCCCTAAAAATAAAAAAAAAACCTTTTTGATTAAAAAAACATTTCACAAATGCAACAAAAATAGAGCAAGACCTTTCAAAAAACAGCAAAACCCAAACAAGGTTTTTTTGCTGCCTTTTAAAGTGTTACATATGTTTTAAAACTGGAACTCGACTAAAGCGCTCTATCAGCCCCGGAACGATGTTTGGGGCTTTTAGCAACGGGCAACGGACCCCCCCCCCAGCTTTACCCTTTGGGGGTTTTTCTTTAGCTCCGGCCCCTTTTTTCATTTGCCCTAGGTGCTGCTAGCAAAAAATTAAAAAAAAACTCCCAAAAACACACAGCAATGGTTCAACTAATAACGGCTAAAAAATTAGTTCGGGTTTTAAAATGAAATAAAAAACACTAGCTTTACTCAAACAAACACGGATGAAGAATTTTTGGGCTTTTTTAAGGGGCCCATTTTGATGACTACAAAAAAAAAAATTTGATCTTCAAAAAAAAGGGAGGACAACTTTTTTTCAACAGCCCGAAAGCCGACGAAAAAAGGGTTTCTTAAAAAAAAAATAAACCGGGAAAAATTAAACTTGTTCTTTAAAAAGCTCGCAATAAAACACCGAAGGGTGTTTATACTTTAGTTTATGAGTCCCCCAAACACAAAAAGGGCCCTTGATATTTATTTTTGATTAAGTATTTTTTTTAATTTTAAAAAAATATTTTGAGTTTTGAAAAGAAAAATCAAAATGGCTAAGATATTTAAGGACCGGGCGAATTGTTTGAAGGAATCTTGAAGAGAGCGTTTATCAAGAGCATGAATGGTATTGATCGAAGTCATTGACCCAACAAAAAGTACAGGCAAGGGTTTTTATGCTATTTTCCCAAGTTCCAGGGAAACTAACCCAAAAGACCCGCCAGTTTTAAAATAATGTTAGCTGTTTTAATTGGGGCTATGTAAAAAATTTAAAAGAAGAAAAAAATGAAGGGCTGGGCTCGACTAACAACAGAAATATTCTTTTTCGTAATGCTTAAAAACCCGGTTGGGCAGACCCAATGCTTCACAGTTTTGGGGCTGCCGTGAAAAAAGCCAAAATGAGAGGCCCCTGGGTTTGGGCAGAGGGCGGGGTTTTTTGAGACAGATTTTAAAAAGGGGAAGTATGCACCCATTGTAGGCAGGGCTTACATTCCCCTACCCCCAGCATTTGTCGCAAAAAGAGCGTTCTAAACATAAAAAAATTTAGACAACAAATGTTTTATGTGGTTGTGTTTCCCCGCAAGGCCCGATTATATCCCCAAAAACGCAGGAGAGTGTCTAAAATATCACCCTTACATTTAATGATCCCTTTAAATTTAGTTGGGGTGTCCTTTTGGGTTTTTTGGGAACCAAAATTTACGTTTGAAGAACAAAACAAACCAAAAAACTGGGTTTTTGTATACACCTGGGGTGAAAGGAAAAAAAATTTTTGGGGCCAAATTTTTGTGTCCAAGAACAGTCCAACAAAAAAAGGCGAAAACCCCACAAAATCATGTTTACCCTTTCTACGATGCTTTCACCAGCGGGGGTACCGAATTTCACATTGATACGAAACAATGAGTAACTAAATGCAGCAAAACTTTTAAAGATCATGGCAAACAAAAATTCTGTAGAAAATTTTTTAACAAAAATGCCATCTGTTCCCCCCCCCCCAAACCGCGAGCGGGAAATAAAAAAACACTGTATCGGCCCGTTGACTGTTTAAAACAGAATAAATAAACCCCCCAGAAGGGGTAAAGTTAGTTTTAAGAAAATGGAAAAAGGGTGCAAAATTCCCATATTTGTTTTCGCAGACTTCGAAAACCTCATTTTTTCCTTATAAGGACCAAACCCCCCCAGAGACTTCCCAAAACGTCTTAATGAGTAATCATCAGATTTGTTCATTTGCCTTCATTGTTGTCAGGTCGGATGGCGCCCATTCAGCACCAAAATTGTATAGAGGCCCAGATGCTGCAGAATACTTCTTAGAACGCATGCAGAAAGTGCGTAATGACTGTTCTAATATCTAAACTTATCTGAAATCATAATGACGCCTGAAGACCAACAACAGTATGACTCAGCCACACATTGTTGGATTTGCGGTTTAGAACTCAGTGAGGAAGCCAATCCGACGTAAGAGACCATGATCACATTAGCGGAAGTTTAGAGGAGCAGCGCACAGTAAATGCAATCTTCAACTAAAGTTTGATCCTAAGACATGGAAGCTGCCCATCTTCTTTCATAACTTGCGGGGTTACGACTCTCATCTTATAATGAAAGCAGTGGACGATGCCTCAGGGTGTCATGCATTGCACAGTCATCAGAAAAGTACATGTGCTTTAATCTAAATAACATGTCTTTTTATGACTCTATGCAACACATGATGGGTTCATTAGAGTCACTGGCTATGTCCTTAAGTCCTGCCCAATAACGGAAGAATATTTTGACCCAACTCTCGTTAGAAAGGGGCGTTTACCCTTATGAGTACATGAACAGTTGGGAAAGGTTTGATGAAGACACACTTCCTCCTAAAGGCGCGTTCTTTTCTAGTCTCAGAGGAAAGGACATCAGTAATTCTGATTACAGCATGCTCAAGATGCGTGGCAGAAGTTAGATTGTAAAACGATGGGAGACTATCATGATTCATACTTGAAGGCAGATGTATGTTTGTTGGCGGACGTCTTTGAAAATTATAGAAAAACCTGCATGAAACATTATAGCTTGGATCCCGCGCATTACATTCTGCGCCCGGATGAGTTGGGATGCTTTCTTAAAGTTTACTGGAGTACAGATTGATTTATGTCAGATTTACCAATGATTCAGATGATTGAAAACGGATTGCGCGGAGGGAATTAGTATGGCGTCGCACCATTACTGTAAAGCAAACAACAAATACTTGGACGACTATGATCCGAGTAAAAGGTCTAACTATCTTATGTATTTAGATGCAAACAATCTGTATGGATGGGCAATGGCGCAATCACTTCCGTTACGCAACTTTAAAATGTACACAGGCGGTGATCCGAATAATATTCAAAAGGCATTAAAGTGGTTAAGCAGTTTGACGCCTGATCAACAGCGTGGTTTCATTCTAGAAGTTGACTTAGAATATCCTCATGAACTCCATGACCTGCATAATGACTATCCATTAGCAGCAGAAAGTCTAAAGATGGCAAAACAGAACCGCCTAAAACTTGTGCCTAATCTTCGAGGCAAAAAAAATTATGTCTGTCATTACAGACTTCTACAATTTTATTTAAGACATGGTTTGAAGTTGACAGCAGTTCATCGCATAATTGCTTTTGATCAAGAACAGTTCATGAAACCATACATCATGAAGAACACTGATCTTAGAACTAAATCCACAGATGCTTCAGAAAAAGACTTTTTCAAGCTGATGAACAACAGCTGTTTTGGAAAGACTATGGAGAATCCCCACAAGCGCAAAGATGTCAGATTGGTCACCAGAGAGAACGAAGCAATTAAGCTGACTTCAAAACCTAATTATCAGGACTTCAGAAGATTTCATGATCAGCTTTTTGGCATAATGATGAAAAAAAAGAAAGTCAAATTAGACAAACCTGTATTTATTGGGTTTACTGTTTTAGAATTATCAAAGCTTTTGATGTTAGAATTTCTTTATGACTACTTTAACCCCTTGTATCCAGGTCCAGAGTACTTTACACAGATACAGACAGTTTTGTTTATAATATCCTTACTGAAGACATCTATAAAGACATGGAAACCGAAGTAGCTAAAGGGCATGCAGGATGGTATGACACGTCCGATTATCCTAAAGATTCGCCTTTGCATTCAATTACTAACAAGAAGGTTTTAGGAAAGATGAAGGATGAATTATCTGGAAAGGTGATCAAGGAGTTTGTTGGTTTAAGGTCAAAAATGTACAGTATTTCGAGCCAGGAGAAAATCATTAGAAAGCAAAGGGAATATCTCGCAGCGTTGTGCAGTCAAACAATCACATGACAACTACAAAGAAGCATTGTTTGGCAATAAGACTTTTCATCATGGCAACGTAAAACTGCGATCTAATCTACATGAGATCAACACAACTGTTGTAACAAAGAAGTCATTAGATAGAACAAACACAAAACGGGTGTTTGTTTAATCCAGAGTTTTCATATGCAATTGGGCACTGGAGAAACCGTAAATTAATTAAAGCGGAACTGTGTCTGGCGGAATTATCTGCAGTTCTTCTTTCACAAAGATCTTTGAGGAGCTGGTTGTTTTGTTGTGTCAGTTTCTCGTAAATAATACACGGGCGGATTCATTTTTACAATTCTTTTTATTTCGTACGGGTCAACGCTCCAAATTGGATCGGTTGCCCTGATGCGAGTGTCCCCTTCTGCTTCCCCCGGTAAATAAAGGTGCCTTACTTTCAATCCAAATGGTAATAGTTTGCTGGTTGTACTGGAGTCTCCTTCAGCAACATTTATTGTTTTTCTTTTGATTGCTTGTACTGGTTTTAGCCCTTTTAATTCTTCATTATTCATTGCGCGCAAAACTGAGGGCAATCTTCTAACCCATTCTGTGTTTGCGAGAATTGTCAATCAGCTCTCTGTGATACTGGTGGGAAAAAAAAGTCTTCAGATAACTGTCTGTTAAAGTTTTCAACTAAAGCCTGTGATCTGTGAACTCCTGGGATGCCTCTTTTAATAGTAACTCTATGTTTTAACAATAATTGATTCACTTGACCTTTAAATTCTTTTCCATCATCGACTTGAATCATGCGAGGATAAGTTAGCGGGCCTCGTTGGTATATTAGTTGTATGGCAACAGCAACAGCAGAAGCACTCTTTTGTGTTAATGGTTCTGCATCTTTGTACCTTGAAGCTATGTCAATGACTGTGAGTGCGTACTTAAATCTTTTTCGTCTAATCCTATCAGAGGGTAAATATAGAAGATCCATTTGATGGGTGGGCGTTTGGAGTTGTATTGACAAAGTGTGGTCTCTGTATTCGTCTAGGCGCCGGTAAATAAATTTGCCAAATCGCTTGTTTAGATAACCATTCTTTTGCTGTTTGTTCACTGACTCCAGCTGCTTGGCTTAGCTTTTGTATTGCTGTGATACCCTTCCAATATCCTTTGGGCGAATAATAGATTTTGTTCATTTTTTATTCAGCCAATATTATGTGCAACAAAATACACGACGGTCATACCAAAGGCAATAAACGCGATTTCTTGCATCTTTTTTTTTTCCGATGGTTGATAAAAGTCACTGAATTTTGGTGGGGGCAATGTCTGGACTGGTTTGCCTGTTACAAGATAATATTGTTTTATTGCTTGATCAACATTTTTAAATGTGTAAGCTGCATGCCCTGTTTTTTCAGTGTGTCATTAATAAAATCTAACTGCTCAAGTCTCTGCTTTTCATAGGCGTCTTGTGCAGCTGCTAGTTGCTCCATAGCTTTGTTATGTCTTTTTCTCTCGCCGTCATCCCGCAGTTTGCTAAATGCGAAATTACTTCCGCTAAAAGCAAGCGCATTCACCACAGCGCCGCCTATCATTATTGCGAGTTGAAGCCATTTTTTATAAATGTATTTTTTTCTTACATATTTATATTGTCCGGAATTATTCCTTGCTTAACTAGAAAATCTTTTGTAGCAAACGAAGCTGCAATGATAGCAATTAGCTTTGCTGAATCCTCAAAGTCTAGTTTACCAAGAATCTGCTGGTTTAATTCTTAACAAGCTTTTACCAAGCATTGAGTATCCTACACTTAGGCCCCCAACAACAGCAAATGGTATACAAGGTTGGTAACAGTTTTTTCGGTGCTCATTTTTTTAAAATAAAATAATTATAATTTAATAAAAAACATGAACAGTGATGATCTACTACAGCTACAAGGCGGCCTAAACCTTCCCGAACTTATGAATGACCAAGTTGATGGCCAAGCTGTTATGCCCCAAAAGGAGAGGTTGTATTCTTTGCAGCGGTGGAAAAACAAACAGTTCTCGGACTGAATTCAGCGAACAGTTAACGATGTCGACGACTGTATAAAACAAAGCACTGGGTCAGTTCGCGGAACTGAATTTCAGAAACGGG
>JAFLJL010001624.1:22500-33280 GCA_018398815.1 Conus ventricosus | reverse complement strand
TAACTAAAGATATGGGACAACCCAATGGTACAAAAATACTGGCCTGATTATTGTGAAAGTTTCAAATGATCATAAGAAGCAAAATGTACGAAAATTCAGTCCTGGATAGGACAACAAACATTTCACGCCTCTAAAATTGAAGTGATGAAGGATTAAAGTAAGGCTTGAGACACTGGCTCCACAACAGTAATTCACACAGAGGTACAAAGTTCATTGATATGTAGATCCACAGCTTTTACAAACTTCTCAAATAAGAAACAATATCTTAACATGCTTAAAAACAAGTGAACATTTTCCAGTTTCAACTGAAACATGCAAAAAAAAGCATAAAAAATCATAGTCTGCCAAGACATAAACATGTTGGACGCACAGGAGTACCCACATCCCTGTTTTTGTGTTCAGCTTCTATGATATAGTGTGGTGTTAATCTCACCCCCTCTGTCCCGGATTCTCATACCCCATCATTTTCAGACTCTTGCTACGTCACAGGTCAGTGTCGGCAGTCTGCAGAAAACTGTGTCAAGCCACCGCAAGGTCACCCTCCACAGGAGTCCCAGCACTACAGCTGAGGTTTTGTGGTAGAGTTCAGTGCTGCCTGGGGATGATTCAACATTGACAAGATGCCCCTTTCCACACACACTTTCTGTTGACAAGAAGAAATATCATGTGGTAGTGGCTGACCTGTCTTCTATGAAGTGGAGATCTTTGCACCACAACCATCAAAAGCGATCTCCCAAATCAGGCTTCTGAGCTGCTATGGTAGCTTTGCATCATCTGTCTCAAGTCATCAAAGACATGGATTCTGTTATATGAACGATTTTGGAAGAGCACTTCACTGTTTCAAGACAATGGGTAACAGCTCTATGCAAAAACCTTGGTTGTGTGATTTTAACATTGAAACAGTTCCACTTGTTGGGGAACTTTTCATACAATCATAATTACTGTTTAAACAAAACACCACATATATTTAGGTCCATAAACTGAGATTTACAGTGTCATTTGGCATCACAAAAAAAGGATGACATGAGAAAACAGTCACTTCAATAACATCACATCACCATCGAGCTGCAAATGACAGTTAAAAAGACTGCGACTGAGATCTCATTCATACAAACACTCCATGATAAATTTGATCTGGTGTGAAGCTGTAAACAGAGATCAGAACAGCGTAACCAGGAAGTTTAACACAGAAAGGCCAAGCGCTGATTGTTTCACTCTCTGGTGAAAGCAATGCGATTCAGATGAGAGGAAAAACTGTGGTGCAGCAGTGAATGGAAATGACAACGTGAGAAGGAAAGAAGAACATGTAGTGGAGACTCTTCTGCTGAAACTGTTCAACTCTGAAGGAAAAACGTCGACAGAAGAAAAATACAATTACATTATTAAAACATTCCAACATTCTCATTATCTTTCCAAAGCTATCACAGAAGAAAAGCATCTGGACGGAGTCTACACACCCAATATACTTTGCATAATATGTTGCTGAAACAATGAAACATTAATATGGAGATTGTATACACAGTCTGTCAATCAAAACAATAAAAAAAATTAACATAATGATTTAATCAACAGCTTCACTGCCAACCAAGTTACTGTTCAATATTCTTGTTGAGAAAAAAACACAGTTTGAACTTTACTATACAAATGAGAGAGAAGCTTTGAAAAAATTCTATGTACAATGTGGACAGCAAGGATGCATGGCAAAGCAAGACAAAGATGTAGCGATGGTCCAGCCACTGTGGGAGACTGTTTTGTTCTCTTTGATAAAGCAGGACTGGCACAAGGTCTCCATTTTTTTCTACTTTCATTATGCGAGTTTGCAGAGCTAAAGTCACAGTCTGTTAAAGAACACGCCCCGTTTACAAATTGACCGCAGCAGATACACAGAAGATACTCCATTTACAAACAAGTCGTGCCAGAGCTGCCATTTATTAAAAGAAGATGCATCATCCGGCGGTTTCCATGAAAAATGTTTGAGACATTTTCCAAAGAAAAATGACTGTGGAACCATAATCCACCAAACTCTGATGAATTTGCATTGACTGGCTTGGCTTTTTTGCCCTTGATCAAGGTTGACTTTAGACTCATTTTGTGGTAAATGGTGACAAAAATGGTGAGGGCAGAGTTCACACAGGGCAGAGTTCACACAAAGAGATATCACACTGCCACCTTGTTCATCCTCGGTGAACAAGCCTTCGAAAGAAAGTGGGTTGCCCGAAACAACTGGTACGCCATGTTTAAAAACACTGCATTTCTATATCTATAGACGAGATGAATTCATTGTCTTGGTACCCCAGCCCCTGACTCAAAGATCCACAGGGTTGGTCGAAGACAGCCTGACCTATGTGCAGTGTTCAGTCAGGGGAGGCAACTCTGCCCTTCCGGTCCCATTCTCCAACACTTGCCCCAAACTTCATGACCTTTACTGACCATGCATTAACTTGCTTCAAAGAAATAAGAACACCTCAGGTACAGCAACACTGTGAATCATATCAAAATGAAACAATGTCAAGGCATTCAAAACCATATCAGCTCCAAAATAGACAAATTTTCACATGGACGGCACTGAGCAGCTAAAAACTGCGACATCTGCAAAAATATTCTGTTACATTTTACATAATGTTATAGGACTCTCCTTCTCTCCTCTGAACATATCAATATTTTTTTCTCTCTCTCACTGCATACACATATAATCTCAGTGTTTGATGATCTCCTCTCCTCTGAACATGTATATATTTTTATCTCTCACATACCGTACACATGATATCTCTTACAATGAGTACAAATAGAAATTAAAAGACTCGGATCATAATCCTAATAGTGGAAGGATTTCAAATCAAACACCAATTTCAGAAGTTGTAAGCTTGCCAGCTGCTGTCCATGACCATTCTACATGGAGCGACAGACAGAGAATGTCCCAGAGGTTCCCTGAAGAAGCCGTGGAGAGACAGGGGCAGCACTGACGACAGTGCCTCTGTCCTGCCCCACCTGGCAGAGGGCAGCAACTTGCCCACACTCCTGACAGGAATCAGTCTGGTGCCGCAATGTCCTGAACTCATGAGAAGCTGAGATGAAGTGACTTTTGCCATGGTTCTTGATGCACACGCATGGCTTTGAGGAAGTCCGTCACATCAGCAGGTCTTGCAGCAGGTTTTGTTCCTCGACTCCCAGCTTGGTGATTCCACCTTGAATCAGCTTGTTTCCTGCTGCAAAGAGCACCATTCAATACAAAAAGTCTTATGTAGCAGTTCTTCTGGCCGACCAGTGCAATAGTCTACATGTACTGTTAAGCTAATGCTGAGCAAGGAAATAAACAGAATGTTACCATGCTGTTTGTAAAGCCACCATGTTGCTGCTACACTGACGAAATGTGACACAAAAAAATAAAACATTAAAAAAAAGCATCAGACTTGGAGCAACACACACATTCCAACAGAGTCTAACTTTACCAATGTCTTGAAAAATTTCAAAAGATTAGTAGAAATGATTTTTGACCGCCGATCTTCTGTCAACTATACAAACTATCTTTGAGGATGCTCAGAAGACTTGAAAACAGAAGAAAAACAGAACAAAAATGTTCAACGTTTCAGTCACAGACCATTTTTCAGGACTGATGACATTAAAGGACAGAAAAATAAATGTGTATAGGCAATGACATATGAAAACATATACATAAACAGACGATTAACGTCCTGATGATGGTCTATGACCGAAACATTGCAGATTTTTGTTCTGGGTTTTTCTATTTTCAAGTCTTCTGAGCATCCTCAAAGATAGTTTATTAAAAGATTAGTCTTTCGTTACATTCCCATTCTGCTAGGCACCTTCCTGCCTCAAATATTTCAAAGATTATTTTCCATGATGAAGTAAATAACATAACATACCTTCTGTTTCATTTGCTGTAACTTGTACATGCAGAAGACAAAAAAAAAAAAAAAAAAACAGGATAAAAACAAACATGTTAACAGTTCAGACACCAGACTCACCGGCGCCGTACATGTCTCCCAGCCGCTGAAAGAATTCTCTGAAATGTCCCTGCAGCGTGGACAGCTCTTCATCGGCCTCCTCCTCACTCCAGCTGTCCCAGTCGCTCTCTTTCCTCCTCCTCTTCCTCCTCCTCTTCTTCCTCTTCCTGCTCCTCTTCCTCCTCCTCCCTCTGTCCGTCCACGCGGTTCCTTGGACTCAAACGAGCGGCTATCTCCCGGATTTCCAAGACATCGTCCGTGGTGCTGAGGGTCCGTCTGCGACCCGTGCGACTGTAGATCGGCAAGCCCAGACTGCTGCCGCTGCGGTTCAGGCTGGTGTCGCTTTCGTTCCCCTCTGTGGTTTGGGACAGACATCAAGAATTTCAGTAATGGTAGTTCAAACGCATCCTCCAAATGTCACTCTATTCAACCTCTGGCAACAGGAATCAATTCTATGATAAAAGCTGACTGGCCGCATCTCATTCGCTCTGGTCTGACCAGGTTGTCACATTCAGGACAGACAAGGCACAAACAGTCTTTTATAATTAAAAAAAAGATTTTGTTTTTAATTATAAAAGAAAATATAGAATTCTAATTAAAAAAAAGCTGACAAGTGTGAGATATATGTTAAAAGAGGACAGTGCGCAGAGATTTCAACACATAATTGACATCTATCTGCAGGGCACAAAAATACATTACACAGAGTATTTTATAACTTACAGCAATTTAAATGAAAACAAAATAAGGTAAAGCAGGAAACGTAATTGAAAAACAGCTGATCTGCTATGCAAATGGGCGCAAACAGTCTTTGTCATGCTGAAGAATACCTGGGCTTCGAGACAATTGCCACAGCCACACAACTGCACATCTCTCCATTCTAATGTAAAAACCAATCTTGCTACATGGCTTTAAGACAAGGAGGAAGACCACAGCAATGCAACGAAAAGATCCAGACAGTCACTAACACCTGTCTGAGGTGCAGTTTCTGTCTCCAGTGGCCAGACAAGGCCACAAAAAGATCCAGACAGCCACTAGCACCTGTCTGAGGTGCATTTTCTGTCTCCAGTGGCCAGACAAGGCCAGAAAAAGATCCAGACAGTCACTAACACCTGTCTGAGGTGCATTTTCTGTATCCAGTGGCCAGACAAGGCCAGAAAAAGATCCAGACAGTCACTAACACCTGTCTGAGGTGCATTTTCTGTCTCCAGTGGCCAGACAAGGGCAGAAAAAGATCCAGACAGTCACTAGCACCTGTCTGAGGTGCAGTTTCTGTCTCCAGTGGCCAGACAAGGGCAGAAATGAGGAGCTGCGGCAGAGAGCTGGCTGGAAGCCAGCAGCACACAGAGATCCTGAGGAGGAAGTGGGGCAGGCCACGGCGTACTGCCACACAGGGAACGACAGACTTGCCTGTGTAGGAGGCGCGGTCCAAGGTTTCCTCGTCCTGTGTGGTCTGGAGCTGTGCAAAGCCTGGAGGTAACTGCGGTCTGTTCCAACACAGGGTGACGTCCAGCTCTCCTCCCTCCACTGTGTCCACGTGGAATCCACTCTGACCAAGGCAACAACCAGCACTTCATTCTAGTCTGTGTACTACTATGTGCAGGTAAACAGTATATGCCAAGAAACACACACGCACCGAAGTCATCTTTCTTGCATGCGTATATCCTTATTTTAACCCTTATCAATCGGAAAATGCACCCAGTGCATTGCCTACCTTGGCAATGGAAATCTGTTGTCATGTTTCCTCCTCCCCTTCCCCCCCTATGCTCCCTCCCCCTCCGCCCCCCCCCCCCCCCCCAACCCCTCTTTCCCCCGCCAATATCAACTCAGAAGCAGGTCTTAGAAAAAGTTGCCTGTGTTGGAAATAGGTTATACTGCTGAAACATATGCACACATGCATGCACACACATACACACAGGTACACACAAGAACATGTACAAATACTAAAAGTTAACCATGGCAACTGAAAAATGCAGAAATTAAATAGACATACAAACATAAGCACATCCAGTTCCGTTCCACCTTCTCTCAAAAATAAAAAAAACAAAACAAATCTAAACACCATAACAAATCAATAAAACAACACAAAATAACACCGAAAATGAGGAAATGAAAGGAAAGAAACGAAAACGCAATGAAAATGAAAAAGAGTCAAAGACAAACTCACATCACTCAGTCTGGCCGACACTCCCTGCAGCAGCAGAGGAATGTGGGTTTCAGGTTGCAGCAACTCGCAGACAATGAGGTAGCAGTTCAGTATCTTCTGCAGCAAGGCTACATCCAGACTCTGAAAGTAAACAGAGACTCCCAGAGAATAAGGTCACAGTTCAGTATCTTCTGCAGCAAGGCTACATCCAGACTCTGAAAGTAAACAGAGACTCCCAGACAATGAGGTCACAGTTCAGTAATTTCTGCAGCAAGGCTACATCAGACTCTGAAAGTAAACAGAGACTCACAGACAATGAGGTCACAGTTCAGTAATTTCTGCAGCAAGGCTACATCCAGACTCTGAAAGTAAACAGAGACTCCCAGACAATGAGGTCACAGTTCAGTAATTTCTGCAGCAAGGCTAAATCCAAACTGAAAGAAAACAAAGAAATAAGGTAACAGATCACTGTCCAAATGCCAAACAGGTTAAACTCTCCAATCTTGTGTGATCACAACAGTCAGTTTGCTATCACTCTCCTTCAATTAGAAGGCAGCCTGACAATATCTTCACAGCCTATCTTCTATCTCCCCACTTTTATCTTCAGGGTCCATCTCCTATCTCCCCCACTTTTATCTGTCAGGGCCATCTTCTCTTCTATCTCCCTCACTTTTATCTCTCGGGCCATCTTCATCTCCTCCTACTTTTATCTCTCAGGGCCATCTTCTATCTCCCTCACTTTTATCTGTCAGGGCCATCTTCTATCTCCTCATTTTATCTCTCAGGGTATCTTCTATCTCCCTCACTTTTATCTGTCATGGCCATCTTCTATCTCCCTCACTTTTATCGTCAGGGCCTCTTCTATCTCCTCACTTTTATCTGTGGGTCATCTCTATCTCCCTCACTTTTAGCTCCAGGTCCTCTCCTATCTCCCTCATCTTATCTGTCAGGGCCTTCTTTTTCCTCACTTTTCTGTCAGGGCCATCTTATCTCCCTCACTTTATCGTCAGGGCCATCTTCTATCTCCCTCCTTTTATCTGTAGGGCCGACTTTACTCATCCCTCACTTTTATCTGTCAGGGCCATCTTCTATCTCCTCACTCTTATCTGTCAGGGTCCATCTTCTATCTTCCTCACTTTTATCTGTCAGGTTCATTCTTCTATCTCCCTCACTTTTATCTCTCAGGGCCATCTCCTATCTCCCTCACTTTTATCTGTCAGGGCCATCTTCTATCTCCCTCACTTTTATCTGTCAGGGCCATCTTCTATCTCCCTCACTTTTATCTGTCAGGGCCATCTTCTATTCTGTCTCCCTCACTTTTATCTGTCAGGGCCATCTTCTATCTCCCTCACTTTTATCTGTCAGGGCATCTTCTATCTCCCCCACTTTTATCTGTCAGGTCATCTTCTATCTCCCTCACTTTTATCTGTCAGGGTCATCTTCTATCTCCTTCACTCTTATCTGTCAGGGTCATCTTCTATCTCCCTCACTTTTATCTGTCAGGGCCATCTTCTATCTCCTCACTTTTATCTGTCAGGGCCATCTTCTATCTCCCTCACTTTTATCTGTCAGGGTCATCTTCTATCTCCCTCACTCTTATCTGTCAGGGTCATCTTCTATCTTCCTCACTTTTATCTGTCAGGGTCATCTTCTATCTCCTTCACTTTTATCTGTCAGGGCCATCTTCTATCTCCCTCACTTTTATCTGTCAGGGTCATCTTCTATCTCCCTCACTTTTATCTGTCAGGGTCATCTTCTATCTCCTCACTTTTATCTGTCAGGGCCATCTTCTATCTCCCTCACTCTTCAGCTGTTAGTCCTGGAAAGCATCCTGACTGTTGTAATCAAAGATGATGTCAACACAGTCAGCACTGGAGGAACCAGAACTCTGGAAACTTGTTAAGAGGACTGAGCTTTTTTTTTTTTTTTGCATAGCAGGCTGATACTCCTGCGGACACTCCCTGTATAGACAGGCAAGGATTAATCCCATCTACCCAACAAAGGGAGTGGAGTTTTGTGTGTATGACCGTTTTTATCCCACCATTAAGGCAGCCATACTCTAACCTCAGGCAAGGTGCATGCTATGTGTAACGTGTCATCCATACCAACGGCCAAACTGGCCTTCTCTTTTCCGAAAATTGGTGATGGGATTTTATGTGTGTGCAAGATGTTATGCATGCATTCACACGGAACCTCAGTTTATAGTCTCATGTAAGGGAAATTGAGTCAGAACCAATGTTAACTCAGAGGGAAAAGTCCCCCTGTACCGAAACGGCCCCCGGCGGAGATTCGAACCTGCAAACTCAAGATTACGAGTCCGGCGCTCTACCACTAGGCTACTCGGCCCCCAACTGAGCTGATGACCAACCACAACTGATGTGACTGTCCGTGGACAGAAGCTTTCACCTCCCTGGGATCCATCATTAGCAAAGAGGGACACAAACCAGACATCCCCTCCAGTGCAACAAAGAGAACAGCAGCGCTATCAAGACTGAAACCTCTATGGAATGCAAGTCAGCTTCCAGTGTGCACTGATATGCTCCAGCTTCCAAAACGTGTATGAGGCCTGGACACTAACGAGTGGTCTGGAAAGGATCTTAGTCGTGGACGTGAGGTGTCCATGCCAGATACTGGGCATCAGTCATACAGATCACTTCACCAGTGAACAAGTACATAAAGAACGTCAAACAGCGCACAGGATCAAGAAGATCTGCTGACATCAGTTAAGATGAGAAAACTACATTGGTATGGCCACGTAACAACTCCGCCAGGAGACCCTTTTTGGGAATCATGCCAGTCCCAAGCCCGGATAAAGGAGGAGGGTTGGGCGTGGGGTCAGCTACCCCACCCCGTAAAACAAACCACAGCTACAAAAACACCAACCAGAGATCAAATCAACACCTCAGCCCTGGGAAGGGTGGGTCTTCGACAAGAAGATGTATGATGCCATGTGCTGAAAGCCTGAAATCTCAGGAAGCCACAAGGCCGACCGCCTTTCTTTCAACCAGGGCAGCCAACATCAGAACATGAAACGCCAGAACTATGTATGAGACAGGCAAGCATCACCACCAGACACGCCCTAACATGGACACCCCCCCCCCCCCCCCCCCCCCCCAAGGAAAACGAAAGAGAGGTCAACCAGGAACACCTGGTGCAGGACCTGGAAGCAGACATCAGGAACATGGAGATGACTTGGAACCAGCTGGAGAAAAGAGCCCAGGACAGAGATGCCTGGAGGTCCTTGGTTGGCAGCCTGTACACCAGGAGGGGTAATAGGCGATGATGATGATGATGATGATGATGATGATGATGATGATGATGATGATGATGATGATGATGATGATGATGATGATAATGATGATAGCCATGTGACAAGATCCAATGGCTGTGCCAAAACAAGCCTCCAAGGAACTATTGTAGGATGAAGACAGAGGGGATGACAGAGAATAACAATGGACTGACAACACTGCAGAATAGACAGGGACAATATTGGCAGACACTAGGGTCTTGGCACATACAACTGACAGAGCTGGAGGAACCGGATGAACAGGCCTGCGCATCAACCCCATGATTCTTCACAGAGTGACGGGAGAAACACAAGACCCTTCATTACCATTATGATCTGAAATTCAGTAACCAAGTATCAAAGTCAGCTGACCGTATCATGTGAACCATCACTATGTTTATGTCTGCCATAACTGATCAACAACATGAACAGGTCAGAGGAAGGACACTCTAGGGAGAACTTGAAGAAAGCAGGTCTTCAGAAAAAAAACCACCCCCCCCCCCCCCCTCGGGTAAGTGTTTCAGCCCTGAACTCCTTAACTCTATGGGGCTGGGCCACATCCATGACTTTCAGATGCCCCTCTGCTGTCAGTTTTTGGTTTGTTTTTGCCTGGCGCCGCCAGGATTCAAACTGTCTTTAAAAAAAAGGTCATGATTTGATGAAGCTTTGCAGAGATCAGAAGGCTGTGAACATTAAGATGGGGAGAGACAGAAAGAGACAGAAGGATAGAGATGGACAGCCAGCCAGCCAGACAGAAAGAGAGACAGACAGAGAGAGAGAGACAGAGAGTGAGAGAGACACAGAGAGAGAGAGAGAGAAAAAGACAGAGTGAGACAGTGAGAAAGAGAGAGGGGGGGACAGAGAGACAAAGAGGAGAGGGGAAAAAAAGAGAAAAAGAGAGAGGAAAAGAGAGAAAGAGAGAGGGAATGAGACAGAGAGAGAGAGATAGGTGGACAGAGACAGACAGAGAGAGAGAGAGAGAGAGAGAGAGAGAGAGAGGAGAGAGAGAGAGAGAGAGAGAGAGAGAGAGAGAGACAGAGAGACAGAGAGACAGAAAAGAAAACTACAGACACACCCAGACACAGAGATACCCCCCCCCCCCCCCTCCCGGTTACCTTCAAGGCAATGACAGCGGTCAGTTCCCTGATGGTGAAGTAGACACACTTCAGCGACATGTCACCGTCAGACATGCTGCTGTCGCCCACGTCGCTGGCCATGCTGGCAAAGGACTTCTTCGTACACTGGCACAGTGTGTTGAAACTGTAACACCCCACCAAGCATGACTGAACTCCCTTTATAACCCTTTCACATCTTCACTCTTCGTCACAAGACAACGCACCATCAAAACAAACCTGTGCACATACGATTGAAATTCTTCAGAATTTT